>LBNU01020199.1:13162-23661 GCA_014162995.1 Artemisia annua | reverse complement strand
AAACGAAGAATCCTAAAAAGCAAACACTCGCATCTCAACCAACAACACAACAACAAAACAACCTGTGAGTCAAAGGACTCAGTAAATCCCAAACACCCTTTTAATAAGAATGATTTTGATTCTTGAAGCAAACGAGTGAATTAGACCATGGAAGAACTGAATCCTAAGGCTTAATATGGATAAGGTTTAGTTCATTTAAGCATAAAAGAGAACACACATTAACAACATTTTTCCAAGATTCATTATAGCACCATTTTGGACAGTCAAACAAGTAAATCATAAGAAGCTGACATCAAGCAAATTAACAAGCATACATCAATTAAAATAAACTTAGGAACATCACGTGAGCATAAAAACACTGAGTACAAAGGAATTAATCACACTTATAGTAATATGCAAGAAAAGTAGAAAAAGTGCTTACAGAGAGCTTTCTAGCTTAGAAAAGTGAACCAAGTAACCAAACTTAGCCTATTGTCTCCCTGAGACTTCTAAAACCATGAAAATCTGAAATCCACAGGTTTCCTTTGCTTCTTCTCTTCCTAGAAACTGATTTTTTTTATTTTCCTGTTATTTATTTATTATTTTTGGTATTTTTTCGTTTTCTGAGTAAACAAGTTATTAAGTCTTAGAAGCTTATAAAAGCTTATCAGGGACTTAATATTAGCTCATAAGATCATAAAACAACACTTTTAACAACATTATAGTGAAAATTAATTTTCCACTGAAAATTGCATAAACTGAATTACGAAAGGAGTCTTGAAAAGATGATTGAAGAAGGTTACACTTACACTTAGATAACTGAATGAAACCTTTTAATCTAAATATTACAACTAGAAAATGAAAATTTAAATAAAAAGACATTTAAATTACTAAGTAAACTACTACTACTGCTAACTAACTGCCTCTCTCTCCTCTTTTCTTCACTTTTATAGCTCCATGTGGGTCCAGAGGCAAATCCCAGCTACTTGCTAGATATTTTTGATGACTTTTTTCCACTTGAGGTTTTGGCGGGAAGGTGTTTCTTGGCGGCTAGGGGTTGCTTGGAGATAGTTTTGAGCAATTAAATGAAGTTTTGGCACTTAGTTGAGGCTCAGGGGAACATTGGGAGAGGGGGAAATTAATTGATGGTATGGAGGGTGTTGGTTGCTGCAGGTTTGTTGAGTGGAGATGGGTGTGGGCAGGTAGGAGGGAAGGAGTCAAAAGGGGGTTTGACTGGGTGTATATAAAAAAAAACGTGGGTGTTTGGGGTTTTATTTATAAGGGTTTTTGGGCTGGTAAATGGTGTTGGACAAGGTACTAGGTGTTGGTTTGTTTGGTTAAAGTATTACCAATAGGTCCATTTGTTTATGGTTATTAAATCATAAGGACCAATTGTGGTAATTTTCAGAAAATAAGGGCCTTTTCTGCAATCCTTTCCAAAGTTATGCAAGTTTTATGGCCCAAGTTCCAATAGTACAAGGACGCAAATAAAAACATTTTTCCATTTTTGAAACACCCGAGACCTTTAATGCATTTTTCCAGAATCAAAAGTTTGAGCCAGTTTTGCCATTTTTGCAAACTTGAACTCAAGGGTTAAAATTTGTTCATTTCAAGATTCCTGGGGGAATATTGTTGATTTTCTTCAAAATATTTTATCAAGGGCATTTCTGCAATTTTTCTGAAAGTATAGGGAGCTGATTCAGGGACTGTTTTTGACAATTTTGCAATTTTGCTTAGTTTTTCGTTTGTTTTCAATCTTTTACACCTGAAACGCTTAAAAACATACTCCAATGATATTTTTAACATTATTTGGTCGTTTTCAGGTGTTTTTGGTCGTTTTGGTTTGGAAAATGGAAGGAAAGATATGTGTAAAAAGGCACATATCAGTTAACATCTGACGAGAAAAGAAGATTTGTTAATTATGCTAGTGAGTATATTTGGGATGAACCCTATGCTTTTAAAATATGTCCTGACAATATTATACGGAGATGCGTAGACGGAGACGATATCCCCAAAATATTAGCACAGTGCCATTCAGGACCAACAGGGGGACATCATGGTACATTGGTCACAAAAAGGAAAATCCTTGATGCAGGATTTTATTGGCCACTATCCTCGAAGATACTAGAAATTATATAAAAGGATGTGACACATGTCAACGGTCTGGAAATATTACATCAAGAAACGAGATGCCACAAAATTATATTCAGGTATGTGAAGTTTTTGATATATGGGGATTAGACTTCATGGGACCGTTTCCGGAATCTAAAGATAACAAGTATATTTTAGTAGCCGTTGATTATGTGTCAAAATGGGTCGAAGCACAAGCATTACCAACAAACGATAGCAAGGTAGTGCTGAGATTTTTGCAAAATTTGTTCGCTAGATTTGGAGTCCCAAAGCGTTGATTAGTGATAGGGGAACGCACTTTTGTAATCACCATCTAGGAAGAGCTTTGCAAAAATATGGAGTATATCACAGGGTTTCCACCGCATATCATCCTCGGTCTAATGGGCAAACTGAAGTTACCAACCCGGCCATTAAGCGCATTCTCGAAAAAACAACCGGGTACAATCCAAAGGGATGGTCAGAAAAATTGAATGACGCCTTATGGGCATTCCGTACCACTTATAAAACACCAACGGGATGTACCCCATTCCGTCTTGTGTATGGGAAGGCATGCCACCTACCAGTCGAAATTGAAAATGGAGCATATTGGGCTTTGAAACATTGTAACATGGATATGGAATCCGCGGCCAAAAACCGTTTAATGCAACTCAACGAACTCTACGAGCTAAGGGACGAAGACTACAAGAATACCAAGATCTACAAAGAAAGAACTAAGAGATGGCACGATTCAAGGCTACGTGGGGATAAGGATTTCATTATTGGAGAGAAAGTGTTGCTATACAATTCTCGACTTAAGATATATCCGGGAAAACTTAAATCAAGGTGGACGGGACCGCATGTTGTTAAAAAGGTATATCCGTATGGAACTATAGAAATAAGTGATAGAAATGGTTATTTGTTCAAGGTAAACGGGCAAAGAGTGAAAAAGTACTTTGATAATCAAATTGACGAAACGGAGAACGAGGTGGTGGAGTTCGAACCCGACATATTGGATTAAGGAGCTGAACGTGAGTCTAACTTGAAGACTCTGGAATAAAGACAAGTGCTAACCGGGAGACAACCATGAAATGCGGCGCATCTCCACCATGGAATGCGGCGTATCATCTGCACTGGTCATATCTTATTTTATTTTTCTGCATTTTTATTTTTCTTTAAAACATTCTGTCAGTTTATTTAATGCGGCGCATCCCTGTTTAAGGATACGACGCATCTTTTATTCTGATTCGTATTAATTCCAGGCTCGATACGGCGCATCTTCTTCCATAGGATGCGGCGTATCGACTGCCTGATGATTTTCAATTTTTATTTTTTAGGTTTTATTTTCACTAACTACTAATGTATTATGCAAGTTGGACCTTCTTAACTCAGGTGTGTTAAAGTCTAGGTGGTACTATAGATTCCTGAACTTTTTGTGGAAACATCATTCATGAAGCTTAAAACGTTCTAATCCACAAGAAAGTTGATCTTTGCTCGTAAACGCATAATGGAGGATCATTCCGAGCAAATATCAGGGAAGCTTTTCTGTTCTAATTCTTTTATTTTCCAGTTTTTAACCTTTAAAACAAACAACGAGGACGTTGTTTAACTTAAGTGGGGGGATGGAGAATTAGAACACTTAATTGTCCAAATTTTAAAAAATATGCTTAAAATGCGCTTAATATATCAAACTTTAAAAATATTTTAACATGTTTTTGTTTAGATCTAAATTACATAGCCGCACACATAACATCACTTTTTGCTTAAAATCAAAAACTTTAGTGTGCTGGTGACTTGTAAACTTTAGAACTTGGCTTGTATACTACTCGAGACCACCATAATGAGTATTATTGATATAATTGGAGTAACTTGTCTAACTTGGTAAAATTCTAGGATTACACTCAAAAAGCCTTTATATGTTTTGTGATATTACCTAACTACACCGGTTAGTTAACCCCCGTATAAACCCTTTTGTTACTCTCATTTTTAGAGTAAGATACCCTTAGAAAAACCCTCAGAGCCATTCCTTTCGTTTCTTACACCTTTGTTAAAATGTTTCGTTACACCCTTACACCTTAGCCTACCCTGTAGATTGAAACCCGTGGTTAGTTACTTTAGGCAAAGTGTGTTTCCTTACATTACCTGTGTTCGCGTGCGTAATTCATTATCTTTGGTTAGGTCGGGAAATTGCACAATGCAATTGGAGTGAAAATACATATTGTATATTTTTAGTTTATTTTTCGTGTGTTTACTACTTTCACTATTACAGTTATTTTCTGAAAGTTATGAAAAGTATGGAAAAATTATCTGGAAAAATCGTGATAGAAAAGTTGTGAAATTTTACACAAGTAAAAAAAAATCGAAAAAATAGAAAAGAAAAAGGTTGGAAGTTTGTTTTAACCAACTTATGTAAAGTTTTGTAAAGTAGAGATATCACCACTATTTGTTGTTATATATTATATTTATGATTGAATGGGAGTTGGCTGGTAGCGTATATAATACACCAACAATATCGTCCGAGGATAGCACCGGTAAATATGTATCCCCGGGTCGTAGTCCCAACGAAGGCTGAAACTTGGTTCGTTGGTTCGTGTTCGTGATTCAAAAAATGAATCGTGTCGTGCAGGCTAAGGGCACCCTAAATTTCTACAAATAAAAGTACGTAAAAACAAATAAACACGGAAAGCACGGAAAAGCACGTAAAACACGGAAATTAAAACCTAAACGTAAAACGGGATCAAATCCTAAATTCCCGAGCTATTCTCGGGAAAAACTAAGTCAACTAGGGAAAACCTAAATTCTAAATTCCTAAGGATTTAAAAACGTAAATTTAAACTTAACTTTTCTTAAAACACTTTTATTTTACTTTTTATTTATTTAATATTACTTAAAAACTAATTTAAATTACTTAATTAAACTAAAAAGAAAAATAAATTAAGAAAAGTGAAAAATAATTTTGAAAATCCTAAATTACTTTAAACTAAATTTTAAAACTTAAATTATACCCTTTTTATACTTTTTATATATTAAATATTAATTAAAAACTAATATTAATTATTATTAATTACTAAAAATACTAAATAAAAGGAAAATAATTTTGAAAAGTAAAATTTATTTTTCTAAGATTACAAAACTGCTAAAAACTATTTTTAAAACAGAAAACTTTTTTTTTGGGATTTTTATTTAATTATTATTAATTAAAAGTAATTAAAAAGTGATTAAAAACTAAAATTAAATAAAATAAATAGTAAATAAGCTTATATAATTCTGATTTTTTTAGGGAAAATCTAAAATAAGATTAGAAACCTAAGAAAATTAAGCTGCACAGGTTTTAGGCAAAATAAGCAGTTTTGGGCTAAAAAGCAGTTTGATCAATAAGCTATTAATAAGCAAATAAGCACTTATGAGAACCAACTTTTTACAGGACCTTTTACTGACCTAAATGAGTACTAAGGATCACAAAGAGCACAGAAAAAGCAAACAAAAATAGCAATAAGCACTTAGACAGATTAACAACAAGAACAGTCCAACACACCTACTTTCTAGCTACTAAATAAGCACTTAAATAAGCTACAAACTTAAAACTAAAGTGAAACAGATAAATATGACCTAGGATATTGTCTAAAAACCACAAAAGCCCTAATTTTTGAACCCTAATTGACCCTTAATTAACCCCAAGAAAAGGTGCTAAAAATCACTATGCTGCTGATTCACAGAGTTGGGACAAATTTGTAGAATCAAATTTACCTAGTGTATGTTTATGAAATAGCTTAAACTTATGATTATGTGATGTTTGCTGTATCAACTAACCCCAAGAACAATTACAAGCAAAATCAAAGCCTAATGATTACCTAAAATAAGCCTAGAACAGATGGACCTGAGCACACTTTTACCAAGTCTGTTGACTTTTTAGTTGCACCTAAGGTTTGACTAAAGCTAATTTCTACTGAGCAATACTAACCCTAAATAATATGATGAACTTAATTGTGACTAAATTACCCTATATACTCCTAAATTCTAACAGTTTTCAAAAGCTCAGCTTACATTTAACTAATATGCCAACTGTATGAAAGATTGATAATGATTTTGACTATTTGCTTAAGGAACTAAGAAATTTATGACTATTCTAACCTAATGACACCTACTGTGACTTGTTTAGACTAAATGATCCTCAAATTAACCTCTCAAACACAGTGTACTCTACTGATCCAAACACACCTTTATACCTATGTTTATACTACAAATGTGATTTTTAAACTTACAACTACTGATTTTATGATCTAAACAGGTGAACTAAACAATATTAAAGCTATTAGTATCAAAAGGAACAGCAAATAACACCTAAGACACACAAATGCAGATTTCACTAAACAAGAATGATGAAAATGAAATTTTATCTTAAGGCATATAAAAGCTATCCTAAAGCAATTAAATCACTATATTAAGCAGAAACTATCAGAGATAAGCTATATTACAACTAAATAAGCTACTTTAAAGAAGAGTGCAGGAAAATTAAAGGAGAACTTACTTGTATGAAGGCTGCTAAAGGAAATGCACAAGGAAATGGAAGGAATAAGTTCACTTTAGCTATGGTAGAGCTAAATGAGCTTATTCAGAGGTATGTAGAGCTTATTGGAGCTTTTCACCTCAACTGAATTACTATTTTTTTTTTTTTTTTTGTGTAAAGGAACTATATACAGAAAATAGGTTTTAACTTATTTCAAAAGCTTGAAGGTCTTAATTAAAGTGAAAGGAACAAAAAGCTTATAGGCTTATACAAAGATTATGCTAAAAATTGAAAGAAGTGCACAAAAACAGATTGTAAAGAAAGCAGTGAACTTTTATTAATAAAATGGGAGATTACATTAAGAAAACATTAAAACATTACATTGATTTAAAACCTAGTTTGCTACTATGATCCCTACACGCTACAACTGAGGAGCAGGTTCCTATTTATAGCCCTTTATAGGTCGGTGTAGCTATTCCCAGAAGCTTCATGATCCTTATCTTCATCTCTTGATCCTTCTCCACTAGAATCTTCACGAATTTCATATTCCCTTATCCATTTGATCCTTGTCATCATTTCCAGGTTCTTCTATCCAATGGAATGGCTTAAATTTGCCACGTATTGAGGATGTGACGTGGTATCTGACATGTTGGCAGGCCATTCCAGAAGGTACGAGGTTGGGACTGAGGTGAAACGTGGTTTTACAGTGGTGGTATGAGTGGGGAAGAGAGGGGTAAACGAGGAGGATGGGTTAAAGGGGAAACGGGGTAAAAATTTTTAATTATAATTTGATATGAGGGTGAGTTTATGGGCCAAGGTTATTTAGGGCGTAATGGGTTAAGTGGGTTTAGGATTTAATGGGTTGGGTTTATTAATATAGAGTTATAGGATTTAAGTTATAAGGTTTAAAGATTAAGGGATTTAGAGTGTAAGTTTAGATTTCTTAGGGACCAAAGCTGCCAAATCTTCATAGTATTTTTCCAAGGGCTAATTGTCATAATTTTTTATATCTAGAAGGACCAAAGTTGTCATTTCTTCCTTTTATTAGCTCAGGGACTATTATTGACAACTTCTTGAAATCCAAGGACCATTCTTGTAATATATTCAAAATTCTGCTCAGGGACTCTTCTTGATATTTTATGAACTTCTAGGGACTTCTTTTGACATTTTGAGCTCAGATTATTTCCCGGCTAAAAATATTTTCTCTTTTCCATTCTCGTGCTCGTTTTTCGTGATTTTGTCTCGGTTTTTGTCGTTTTCTCATATTTTCTTACCTGCACGTATAAAAACACAAAAACACATATATTTGGCATTTATTAGCGGGTTTTTGGTCTTTTGGGTCTTAATTTGGTCAAGAAAAGGTATGTGTTTAAGCACATACCATTGGCCGTTACGGGAACGCTAACTAAGGTTATTCTTTGTTTAAGATTTTATTGAGTATAATTCGTGTCTATCTAAAGCGTGAGTTACATGAGTCAAAAGCGTGAGTTATTCAATGATATGAGTCTTATTCATGGGATGGTTGAGAAAGTAATTAACCACACTTAGGATTTTAATCTATCTGTTCTGTTTATTTTTTATTTTACACCAATTTATATCCCAAATATTATCCATACCATATATCATTCTTCATCCAAACCTTTAACTTGTTTTACTTTATTATGTATGAGAATCGGTGCTTTAATGTTTACTTTAGTGATTCTCAGGTAAAAACAGGTAAAAGGTGAAACTTGGCGATTTTGGACTAATTACGGAGCAAAAAGAGCAAGATGTCAAAAGTCTACTGAAACCTAGAAGATGCGTCGTATCTCACTCAACAGATACGCCGCAATATCATACTTAGATGAATTCGAAGACCATTGCCTGACTTTGAAGAATGCGCCGCATGGAATTCTACCATTCGCCGCATATGAAACTTTGGTCAAAGAAGAAGATCAAACTCGTTCTACTCCAGATACGCCGCATCACACAATTGACATACGGCGTATCACTATCAAGACTTCACCAGAAACAATCCAAGACAGCTGAAGGACATGCGCCGCATAAAGATTCAACTTACGCCGCATCTAAAGGCGGTGTACGAATATTCCAGAATATAATAAGCTTGGACCCCACGCGAAGTTAAGTCGATGCGCCGCATCTTACCACTACATGCGCCGCATCGAACCCTCAGACAGAAACTATAAATACCCCAAGACCTAGACGAATTTGGTGTGCACCATAACCCTAAGGAGGTGAATTCAGACGAACAAGAAACACAAGACACACCCCAAACGAAGATCTTAGAGCTGTAAGAAGGTCCTGCATGTATTTAATTCATTAAGTAGTTTTGTTTTATTGTAATAGTAAGCTTTAATTCATCAGGATTGATGGCCGGTAGTTTGTGAGTACGCAATAATCAAATGCCCGCCTTAAAATTGCTTTCCCATCAATTAAAGTTTATATGTTTGATATCTTTTGTAACACCTGGTATTTTTCCTAAAACCTAATCCTAGCCAAACTTCTATTTTTAGAGCCTGAAACGTTTTAAAACTTTAAAGCATGATTAATTGGATTGAGGAGCGTGAGATATATTAGGAACGAGGATTTATTCCTAGACTTACTCAGCACAACCTAGAAAAACTCGAATTTGTTTCATTTGCCAAATTATTTGATTTATTTTGAGTTTGAGAAAAACTCTGAAGTTTATGCTTGATTTTATTGGAAAAACTATTTCGTGAACGATGGCGCAATTTTCGTAATTTTTCGAGTCCGTTTGCTATGTCATTCGAGTCCCGAACCGTTTTTATAAGAAGTTTAGCCTATTGGCAAGAGTGGTCCCTCGAGTTTATTTATAAAAACTACCCTACACTTTTACTAATCTTAAAACTACCCTATACTTGGAACTATAAATACCCCACACATTTACTTCCTCCCATTTTAATAAATCAAAAACACACACACACCTCACACGCTCACTCTCCTCTTCTTCTCTCTCGTCACTCTACCCCGCCGGCGATCCATCTTTCCCAACCCAGAATCCGGCCCAAGATCTCCGTCACCGGAACAATATTCCGGCCATCGCTCTTACACCACCTAGTCCTGATTTCATAGATCGGGACAGTCCCCGATTCTGCCCCGCAAAAATGTTTGCCTGAAACCCACGTACGCGCCCATAAAACCCAAAAATACAATTCGAGATTCGTATTTTTCGCGGCCACCCTTCATTTTCCGACCGGACTTTGGTATACGAGTCTTTCCACTCTTTTAACCACGTTTCCAATAAATAAAAACCCGATTAAACACGAAATCCGCTAATCGTTATTTTATTAAATAACCAAGTTTTTTAAATTTTATTTTATAAAAAACGTTTTGCAAAAATATGTCTTACCCGATGATAAAAACTCGTGTGTTTGGTCTTGGTCCGCTCTTTTTATGTGCGCACTGCCGGTCGACTCACCGAGTCAACTCACTTGACCCGGTGAGATCTGGTGGTTATTTTACTGTTGTTTGTGTTTTGGTTCGGAATAAGGTGACGAAGGAGTATAGGTTTGGTGTTTGAAGTGTTTGTGAGCCGTTGGCTCCTCTGACTCGCCAGCCACAGCCACCACACGAGTCATGGTGGTGGTGGGTGGGCTGGTATGTTGGTTGTCTTTGGTTTGTAAATATTGTTGTGGACTTTGTTTTGGTCCTTGGTATTTGATTCGGAACGTGATTAGGTCCTGACGCCACAAGGGTATCGCCGAATGGTATGTTGTTGTTAGATTAGTGACGGGCTTCACGGATCAGAAAGTGGTATCGTTGGACACGGCGGAGGCGGCATGTAGTGGATTGAGTTACTTTTTAGGGATAACGTGGTTGGTCTCGGATTGGTTACATAATTATTTGAAGCCTTATCACTTATATCATTTTATTAACATGAATAAAC
>LBNU01020195.1:281275-305567 GCA_014162995.1 Artemisia annua | reverse complement strand
TTTTTAAGATATTGATTGCTTTTATTGATTTTTCTTTCATTAATGATTACAATTACTTATTCACTTCTTTGAATCTATATGTCTTCAATTCTTTGAAATATCTTGAATTGTGATTTAATCGATTGTCTTTCACTAATGATTACTTCATTCAGTTGATAACTATTAAAGTATTAATTGGTTGTAGCCTTCTATGATTATCAATTTATCACTTGTTGTATGCCTGATTACATAATTGCATTTAAGAATGGCTAATGATTACATATTTGCAGGTTAGTTCACAAGACAAAGGATTTGAAGAAGGTGATACGATGTTGAAAAAAACTTGTTCAGCTACAGACTTTATTTGGTCAAATGCTCCCTTTGATGTTCTAGGTACTGTTACATCCATAGTCTTCACAGATGACAGCTGTTTGACAATCAAGAATCATAAATAAACTACCGAAGAGGTACTATATTTCTTATCATTAGTAGTAAGGAGGTCAAATGCTAATCACTCAGTTGCTAACGGTCATTGAAATTCTTACCAAGATTGATTAAGGTTTTGTATTAGTGTAAAACATATGTTTCTTAATGTATTACACATTTGGCTCTACGTTTACTTAGGCTCCGCCCCTGAAACCAAGTTATGTTAGATCATAAAAAACGACTTTTAAAGTACACTAGGTAAGGCTCTTCATAAAAGTGCAGCCTTGAAAATCTTTGAATAAGGTACATGCATTAGTAATGCTTTGTTTGTTTAAATTTTGTATTAAGTCATATTTAAATAATAGATGACTTAATGCAAGCAATCTCAGTTTTATCAATTTATATTTTCAGTCAAATTTCTTTTTTAATTAAGTCATTAACAAATAATTTTCATATACCTTTTCGAATCCATTTTTTTTCGTTTCTCATATTAAGTTAATTAAGTCAAATTCAAACATCACATAAGTTTTTTAATTAGTCAAGCCTTCAAAGTTGGTCAGGTAACGATTGTTGATCAAGCCAATGATGTTTAGCTAGTGTTTTTGGTATCAGCCACACAGGTCAGGGAATCTCGGGAAATGGGCGAAAGCCCAATCCATCAACATTGCGTGAGTGAATTTATGGAAGTTACAGTGTAGCACGTTGGATACTTGGATTCAAAATTTCAAACATGTATTTGTAAAGAAAGTACAAAAGATCGGCAGAAAGCATATCTATAACCTATGGTTATTACATTCTATATATTGAAAGATTTACATACCAAACATTCATATATAATTGTAAGAAATGAAACTGAACTCTAATTGTTTTCTGTCTACAAAACATATACATACTCCGGTTTCTTTTGATTTCAATTCTTTTGCTTCATACAATTACATTTCTTATGATATAATAACACTGTGCAACTCAAATGCTACTTTAGATTTCATATAGATGTAGGATATAGAAAGATGTGAAAACATATAATTATGTAAGTATAATTTTTTACTATCGAGGCTATCCAATCAACTAAAAGATCTAGATACATTCCATGTTCAAGTACATTTCTTGTAGTATTAACCTAATTCAATAACACTAAATATGGCCAAAAAACATATCATGTCCAAGTACAATCCAAAAATGGTATGGTTATGTCTTGGTGGGGATTTAGTGACTTTCCAAAGGCTTCTGATTCACTAATTAATTCAGAGACTCGGAGCTACAAAAATTCTCAATCAAATGTTTGTTTTGATGCATGCGGCTAATGCGTAATTTTGCAACCTTGCAAAAGGTTTTACTTCTCAAGGGATCTTGAGAAGCTTGCAATCCCCACCAGGCAGTGTACCTGACCGATGTAGTATAGTGTAGTGGCAAGTACCGGGGGATTGATCGTTCTAGTTGGGGAATAGTGTTCGTTAGGATTGAAACTGATTAAACTAGGTCTAGAGATGAGGGATGATTCTTTTTTTATCTTTATATTTTAAAGAAAGCAAGTAAAAATCTTGGGTATTGGAAGAGTGGGCGGAATTAGTTGCTAACTAACCCAAATAACTACAAATGCAATAAAAATAAAATAACAAGAAAGTAAATGTGAGAACTTCTAATATGGAGAAAAGCGTGTTTACTTAGATTTCACTACTCCATAGTTATCTTTTATTGATTGATAAGTTTGTTACAATTGTGTGGGTGCCGGGTTGTATTCCTTAATACCATTCGTGGGGCCGTGTACGATCTTCCCCAACTCTATAAGCTTCTATCTCTTCCTATGACGACATATTTAGCGTCCTATCATAGGCCTTATAAACAGTTATTTACGCATTAAATACAAGCATTAAATCTTAGTACACATCCGACTCATGTTTCTTAAGACGTTCAAGCATGTTACCATATAGCAGAATTGCCAGTTTTCTTAAGCCTAACATCGATAAACATCCACCCAACGACAATTAATACCAAACCATCAATCAATAATCAATAACTATGTTTCGTTAGATCTAAGCAAACACAAATAAACCTAGCCTAGCATGTCTAAAGAAAGAAAAGCATACGATATAATCAAATAACACACATACATATTGAATGATTAAAGGATAATTTATCTTTAATTGAACATGGAAGAAAAGAGGGTTTGAAACCCTAAAAATGTTGTCAAAGTCGACTAGGGTTCGTACCCTAAGTTCCCTCCCAAAAGTCCTCCTCTATGAATGAAAAATCTAAGAATCTATATATAGAATTTATAATCTGACGGCGTCACCTTTTGGGTAGTGACGCTGTCACCTCGCCGTATTTAGGGTTTCTTGATTGCCTAGATCCACTCTTGACTCCGTCTGGTGCAGATGTGTTCTGGGCCGTCTCTCTTTGTGATAACAAGTGACGCCCTTGGTGAAATATAACGTGACGCCGTCACGTTTAAACTCCCAAATTCCTTTCTGGCCTTTCAAGTGCAAAGTAACTATCCACCTCTTTATCAATGAGTGACGGCGTCACCTAGTAATGCTTGACGCTGTCAGGTACTGTTTCCAGCTTGAATTATTGACTTTGTCGTTTTCTTCACTTTTATGCTCCAAAAACGTCCAAAATGCTTCCTTTTCCAGAATTCCTCTCCAAAGTACCTAAATTGACAAAAGAAACGATTTGAGGTAATATTTGATCATATTATCACGACTTAGGGCTTAAATGACCCCCTAAAAGCGTAACACTTTTCGTCTCATCAGCGGCCATCCAAACTCCGGCTTGGAATTTGATGACTTAGAAACAACTTTGCTATGATATAAAGCCTAAAAGTAAAGGCACACCCATTGATCACATCAAGTGATCCGAATGATTTAATCGGATAAGCCATATGAAATTATCTTGTACTAATATGTTGTAATTTTCACTCAAGCTTAGCATGTTGCTAGTTTATAATAAAATTACCATTCCAGAAAAAAAAGACTCTTGATCTTTCTGTTCATTGGCACTGACATAAAATACTCGTTGAGGTGGTAGATAAAGATTAAGGGTTTACAAGGAAATAGTAGCCGACATACGAATGTGAAATTGCACCTTGAAAAAGCGATTATAAGGAGATGTGATCATAGTGTTGAAGCCTTTCCGTGAATTTGCATACATGACGATTCAAATTACTGGCTCGTACATCTCGTGTTTGATTCCTCCAAATTAGGGAAAGGCTATACATGATTTACTAGAGTCAATTAAGCGATATGGACTAGAGATAGCGTGCCTACCGCCACAAGTTACAAACACAAGCATTTAAGACTCATAGAATAAAATGTTGTTAATCCTTAAGGTACACGCCACTAATTTGCACTAATAAATGAGAAAAAATAAAAAATAAAGTAGGATCCATGTCGCAGGAGACCCGACTTGCGACATACACAAACAATACTCAACAAATTTAACATCATGTATAAACATCAACCACCGCAGCATCCGAGTTAGAAAAAAGTGTTATCCATTACAATTTTTAAACGTCATCATCAAAAAAATATAAAACCTTAACTATTGAGGAGCCGTTCTCAGGGGCGGATCTGTGTTGAACACAGGGTATGCACGTGCATACCCTGTGTAAATTTTTATTAGTGTAAAAAAAGTTAGTTTTTTCTCAAATGTAACTATAAAATACACTAAAAGTTTGAGTGCACATCCTCTAAGACAACAAAAACAAATGAGTGCATACCTTAATCAACTCACCATTGTTTAAAAAAAAAAAAAAAAAAAAAAAAAAAAAAAAAAAAAAAAAAACAAAAACAACTGTAGTTTTGAAGCAGAGGTAGTAGACAGCATTTTGAAGAAGAAGAAGAAGGCAAATTGGGCATTTGGTTAAATGGTCATAGTTTAATATTTGTTTGGCCCACTTATTGTGATGTAAGATTGTGTCCAGCTATTAGGCCCATTCACTCAAAATACATGCATATGTCTAATTTTAACATTGCCTTACTTTTTGGTTTTCTTTAATAAATGTTGTTTCGGAGATTTTTAGATATGAAAGTAATCTAAAAGTATGATTCTCATTTTAACATTTGCCTTAATTTTTTTTGTTTCATTGAGACATGTTAAAATATTTAAATGTCTAATTTTAACATTGCCTTAATTTTTTTGTCCCTTCTAGTAATCTAAAAGTATGATTATCATTTTGTTTAAATGCTGTTTCGGAGATTTTTAGATGTGAAAGTGATAGTATGTTAAGTATTAATGTTATACGTTATTTCAAAATATGAGATGAGCTTTGATTTTAAGGTTATTTGATTAACAACAAAATCGAAAAACCAAAACCCAAATCGAAAACCTGACCCGGAAACCCTACCCGAAAGCCCAAATCGAAAAACCAAATTTATTATTAACCCTCCTAAAAATAGTGCATACCCTCTTACGAATTCCTAGATCCGCCACTGGCCGTTGTATCTAAAGGATAAACTACAACCCTATAAAACTCGTTCAACGTCCGAAAGACTACTTGGTCGATCTCCTGTGGTTTTAGAACTTGTGTGTCATCCCAAATATATAAAAACAAATATAGATATATAATAGTCATATTTTTTCGCAATAAAACCAACACAATGTAATACAATAAAGAGTAACAAAGTATTTTACAAGTAGCTAGTCAATTCAATCCTAAATGCATACAATATATTAATTCAACCCATTTGACACCCCTAGCTGCAATAGTAGCCGACCCGCTGTAATCCTAAGCGACCCGCTATAGCATAACCTGGTAAAATATAATATGAGTAGTAGCTATGACAATAAAGTATAATCAACTGTAGTGTCACTAACAGGCAGATGACTTATACTAAATCTGTTCTCAAGTCCTGCAACATAAGCTTGCAGCATAAGTTGTATAATAAATCTGTTTTCAAGTTTTATATAATTTGTTCTCAAAGTATTAAACAAAAACTTTTATACTAAGCAGTTTTATACTAAGTCTTGCAACATAGGCTTCATAAAATAGTAATTAATTCTTTATATTAAATGTGTTCTCAAGTCGCTACATTTTCAGGCCTATATTCAACTATCAACCCGTTTAATACTAATGACATTGTACAATATGCAGGGTATCACTGGTAAAACATAATACGAGTAGTAGTTACTACGTAAACTACAACAACGGCTGACCCGCTGCAACATCAGCCAACCCACTGCAATCCCAACCAACCTGCTATAATTAATTATTTATGCTAAATGTGTTCTCAAGGACATGGAAATCCTCCAAAATAGTTAATTTTCTTATATGCACTAACATGTCCTTCATTATCCCTACAGGATAAGCAACACTTCCATCCGGTAAACCAATTACCGCTTTCGTTTCTTCTAAATTCCCTAAGTTGAGGGTTCTATAAAGGACAACGGAAGTAAGTTAATGCTTGATCCTAGATCGGCTAATGTATCAAAAGCTTTGGAATTCCCAATCTTGCAAGGTAGAACAAATATGCCCGGATCATCTAACTTTTTAGGTAAATTGTTTTGAACAAAAGCGGTTCCATTCTTTCCTAACTTAACTTTCTCTTTGTACTTCTCCAAAAGGGCACTGTAGTAAGGAGCACGAGCCAAAACATCAAGAACTAGACGTTAAAGGTGAAGTTCATTGAATTTATCATTGAGATTAGGGTTGGAATCTTGTTTGTATGGTGTTTCATTTACTTGGTTGACCAACACTTTATTTGGTGTTTTGTCTTTTTGGTCTTTTTGAAAAACTTGAGTTTGTTTGAAACACGTGTTCATTGCATTAACCAAGTAATATTGAGGACAAGAACTAGGAGATGAAACCGATGAGATAGAGTTAACATTGCTCTGGACGATGTTACTTGGGAGTGCTCCCAATACTCGATCATTGAGAACCTTCAACATGTTATCAGTTTTATTTGTCATCTCGCTTTGCTTTTGTCTGAAATCGGCTTCAAACTTGGTCAAACGAGCTTCTTGAGATGACATAAATTTAGACATTAACCCTTTAAAATAGTTCAAGTTGTTGGGAGGGTTATTGTTTAAGGTACGGTTCGAGGACAAACCGTTTGTTTGAAAACGATTAGGTGGATTTGAAAAATTATTTTGAGATGAATTTTGGTTTTGTTTTCCACCTAAAGTTTGGGTGATTTTTCCAAGATGGGTTGTATGAATCACTAAGGGTGTTTGCTAGGGTTTGAAAGTAAACCACTTGTCTCCCGCTCCGTCAGTACGTGAGGATGCATAATCCGCAAAAGCTTGTTCGGGGAGTTCCATGCAATCACAAGCGTCATGAGGACCACTACATAATTCACATGAAGAAGTGATTTTGTTCACATGACTTGAAGCTTTAGGTGCTTCGTAGGATTTCTTGAGAAACTTGACTTGGTCTTCAATTTCTATGATCATACGGTTGAGAATGGTTGAGTTATTCGAAGGAAAGGATATTGCCTTGACCGTTTTGCTCAACTCGCGGGGGTTATTCCAACATTCATTGTCATAGAGAGCAAGATCTTCTATGATTCCCCAAGATTCTTCCGCATTCTTGTCACATAGCTTGCCACTGGCCGCTTAATCAATGGTTTGCCTTGTGGATTGATTGACATGATCATAGAAAATTTGGATTTGAAGCCAAAGATCAATGCCATGATGAGGGACTTTTTGGAGTGAGTTCTTGAAACGAGTCCATGCTTCGTAAAGAGTTTCACCTTGACGTTGTTGGAACATCAAGATGTCATTCCTTAACTTGGTAATTCTCTCCGTTGGGAAAAATTGAGCGAGGAAACCAGAAGTGAGATCATCCCAAGATGTAATGGATCCCGCGGGTAGACGCTCAAGCCATTGACAAGCTTAGGCACGTATAGAGAATTGAAAGAGACACAAATGCATTGTCTCTTAAGTGTCAACATCAAGGTCTATGGAATCTACAATTTTAAGGAAATCCTTGAGATGTTGGTTTGGATCTTCAGAACGAAGTCCAGGGAATGCACATCTGCTTTGCACCAACCGGATGGTGTCGGATCGTAAGGGAGACACATTTGCTCTTAGGGGGAGCTCAATGGTTTTTTGATAGCCTTAGTGGCTTGGTTGGGAGTACTCACTTAGAGTACGTGCTCGAGGTTGTTCGGGTGGATCTTGGTGATTTGCTAGGGCTTGGTGTTGGTGTGCGTTGGGGTCGAGGATATTAACATCCACCATGATGGCGAATGATATGGATTACGAACAAAGGGTACGAAGAAAAGATAGACTAAAGAAAGTTAACAAAAAGAAAATAAAGTTCTCATTTTATAGGAATCTAGTGAGTAGACCTAAACGAGACAAAAATTGAACCTATAGAATAACTATTCCCCGACAGCTGCACCAAAAACTCGATGCGGGATTTGCAAGACCTCACAAAAGGTATTACAATCTCCTAGGAAGTGTACCTAACCATTTTAGTGTAGTATAGGTATGTCTGGGGGATTGATTGTTCTCTAGAGGAATAGTGTCGGTAGGTCAGGATGTATGACGAATTAGGTCTAGAGGTGAGGGATGATTCTTTTTGTGTTTTTAAATTTTTATGAAAGCAAATTAAAATCTCTGGTTTTGGAAGAGTGTGCGGAATTAGTTGCTAGTCAACTAACCCAAAACTAATAATTATTAAATTAAATTAAACTAATTAAAAAAAAGTAAAAGTGGCGACTACTTATGATAGGGAAAACGTGTTTACTTAGATATAATTACTCCCTAGTTATCTCCTACTCATTTGTTGAATTGTCACGTCCTTGTTTTAGTTGCAGCACTGTATTCCTTAATATTGGTCGTGGGGAGGTGCCGAAGTCCCCATCTCTATGAATCTTAATCTCCCCTAAATCCCTTTAAGTCTATTAAGTTATCTAGGATCTACAAGCCGCAATTCACTCAATAAATACAATGAGAAAAACCAATAGTGCACTCTACGGTTGGATTTCTAAGATGTTCAAGCTAGTTACATATAAGAGGCCAGCCAATTTTCTTACCCTAACGCGAGTCAATCAACTAAACAAGAGACAACAAATCAATATTCAATAACTAGGTTTCACTAGAGCTAAGCAAACACAAGTAAACTTAAGCTAACATGTTAAAGTAAAGTAAAGATAAACACATAATCAAACAATACATAGATTTAGAAACTAGAAGGGGGGTTGAAGAGTTTCACCTTTTAGAATTACGTTTTAAAAGATTTTTAGTTCTTTTAAATTCTTTTTGCAAAACCGTCTAGTTATGTAAGATCTTTAAACATAATAGTAATATGTAAAGTAAGTAAAGTAAAGACAAGAAATAAAGGAAGAACACAACCACATGGAGACGCCGAGATTTATAGTGGTTCGACATAAGCTCACTCTTCGCCCTACTCCACTCCCTGAGTACCACACTCGAGAGTTCACAATCACTATGTCAACACACTCCCTTCTGGCGGAGCAAGCCGTACACAAAGCTTACACCAAGTTTAACGACACTAAGCGGAATGTCGGGTCATAATCCTAGCTAGAACCAATCTACACAAAGCACACATGGCTACACGAACAAGCACTCTTGTCCACTTAGATTTACACACAATCCAAGTCTTCACACGGACGACCACCCCGTCCACTTGAATCTTCACCCGATCCAAGTCTTCACACAGACGATTACTCCGTCCACTTGAATCTTCACCCGATCCAAGTCTTCAATTTATGGACTCACACCAAGTCAAGTCTTCAAACACAGACACACCAACTTACACAAAGTTCTAATCTAGATACACCACTTCACAGACTTACACCTTTGTCCCTATATATCCTAACACACCTAATCACGACTCACACACAAGTCGGATGTACAAATATATACAAGAAGAGTTTGTAGATAGAAGAAGAGAATCGTAATACTTGTTACGTATGTGTGATAACTAGACTCTAACACTTCGTTTCTTGATGATTACGAGTGTTCTTCTCTTGCACTTGAGAGGATGACGTGATCACTTATAAACACATATCAACACGTTTTAGTGATCAAAGAAAGTAGGAAGAAAGAACATAATGTTTTAGTGCAAAGAGGATTGGTTTTTCTGAAAGAACATTCCAATATTTATAGGTACCAGGAGGAATGGGGGACGGTCCTTTAAATACTGGACGGTCCCAGATATATAAGGGACCGTCGCCATGTTTACAGGACCGTCTGACATACGCTCCTATATTTGTCCTAATGTGGTGAAAGTTTATCTGGTGAAAAACTTATCTGGTTTTAGGTGGGAAAACTAGCTGTTGGGATATTGAAATTCAAATTTATTTTCTTTAATAAAACATTTCTTTTTAGTTACGAAAATACTTTTGTAAAAGTGTTTTGTCACATAAAAATGTGAAGTTTTAGGAAAATAAAATGTTTGATCACTTTACTAATGTCGGTATTGGATTTGTTCATACCTGAAGTGACGTTGTAGTTGATACGTAGTCGAAACGATTTTCCTCGGTTAAAAACTTATCAAATGTAGTTTTACGTATAGTGTTTTTTTATTTTGTGATTATCAAAAATTATAGAGTTCGAATAATGCAAATAACATTTTGAGATTATGTGATTAACAATAGACATATAGAATAATTAAAGGGAATACTTATCTTTATTTAAACAAGAAGTTTAGGGCTGTAAAAGCCTTACAATAGCAACAAAAATTGCTAGGGTTTCTCTCTCTAAAGTGTTACACGAATTAATGAAAACACGCGAAAATATATATAGGTTACAAATGTGATGGCGTCAACTTATAGGTTGTGACGCTGTCAGCTCGCCGTATTTAGGGTTTGGTCTTGTGCAAGTCGCCGTTATGACCGTGTCAAGGATATCTTGAGGTCGTCACATGTAAAATCGTCTGGGCCGTCTTTTGTTAGCTTAACATCTGACTCCCATATCCAAAGTGTACCTGACGGCGTCAGGTTATAAAATCTTCAAATTTTTTTGAGGCGGCACTTGATAGAATTTAACCAAAAATCCAGCTTCATCAACAAGTGACGGCGTCACGTTGTAGCGTGTGATGCCGTCAGAGCTCTAGGTCTGACATGTTTTCGCTACTTTGTCGATTTCTTAACTTTTTCGTCCAAATACGTCCAAAAAGTGTCGTTTTCCAGATTTCTCGTCCCAAGTACCTAAAATACATAAAGAAATGATTTGAGACAATATTTGATCATATTAATACGATTTTGAGATTAAATGACCATTTAAAAAAGTACCAAATAAATCCTTATCAGTAACTCAGGATATACATGTTATATTTTTATAAAAGTTTTTTTTATTAATTAATGACTATGATTTGAGGCCAACTCATTGGCAGATAAACATTTTTGGGATGCAATGCCACTTGACTTTCCAACTAAATCAAACCAAAAAAATGGTTATATCAATTGGTTATACACACATACACGCACACATATATAATTATCTAGTTTAATGATCGAAGGACTACCAAACTCATATAACCCCCGAATGACATTTGGTGTTGGAATGTCATTAGGTCTTCTACGTGCAGTAACAAAACTTATTATACCATCCAATGTATGTTTGTCATTACTTCATGCATATACATATATATTTTAAGTAAAATGATTTTGCGAGTATCATTTGAGGGCGCTAACATGAACTTGAACTTAAATTTCTAATTAGGGTTTGGCATGGCATAGTTGGACTAGGGGAATAGTGACTCACAAAGTGACGTGGTGAGCTTGTTTGGTGTATCTTCATATAATAGAAAACATTTTATTAGACAAACCAACTTGTAACACATTATCATATCTAGTTAATGCATAATGATACCTTGATTTTTTCCGAGGTCACTCAATAAATTCCAAGATTGTATGTTCTAAAACAAAAACTTTCTAGGTCATTTAGGCAGAGTTATTGATTTAAAAGCATCTTCGACCATGTCTACTTGAACCTTAATGTAACCCTCGAACATACAAGATCCATGTAGTATCGCGTCCCTAGTCGGATAAACCTTCCCTATAGCTACTCGACAATCAGGTCCACGGTAGGGCTATAGTAAATCACCTGGAATGGGATCCTACACAATACACAAGACATTTGATTATATATAATTAAATTTTATGTAAAGTATTTATAATACCATAATTACCTCGAGGTCATCAAGTCCATCAGAATATTCGTCAGACGCAAGCCTAGAACATTGTATGTGTGCCATGATAGCCTTTAACGTTGCCATCGCATTTTCTTGATGATTAAATCTAACCTAGCTTCTGACAAGTACTGTAACGACTGCTTATGTTTTCGAATGGGTTGATCCGTCTGAGCTTATTCCAAATCGGATATTTCTAATTTCTTTACTGAATTCTGAATATTTGTTATTAATTTTTCTCCATTCAGGGAAGTCCACCACATGTCTTAATTTCCGGTCATCGTTACGCTGATCGAAATGCCAACACAACAATTTGGCCTATTTCTTTTTTTCAAATACCCGTTTCAGTCTCGGTATATTGGGAAAATACCACAATAGCTTAGCCGGGGGTCCATTTTTTGTCACATCATCATCAATTTCATCGGGTGTTTTTTAATAACTTAATGTTTCGCAAGTAACAAATGCAATTTTTGTACTTATCACCCCTATACAACTTACAGTCATTTGAACATGCATGTATTCTTTCAATTTCTAGTCCCATTAGACACTTGTTGTTTTAGCTTGGTATGTAGAAACGAGTAACTCATTATTATCGGGAAGCAGTAGGTGTAAAAACTCTAATAGCTTCGTGAAGCTACTATCACTCCAAGTCTCCAACTACCACTTGCTTTTAACTTTAACAACTCCAAAACAACTAAAAGTATAGAAAAGTTCTTGCAACCATCGTACACTGGTTTCTCTATGTCTTCAAACAATTTTTGTAAATCTTCTTGATCAATATCACCATCATTAGCCTCTAAATCATGCAATATCTCTTTTAAATTATCATGTCTATCATTAATGCAAGGATAGTTGTTTTCATTTGTATTTGATACATCACGTGACGTGCTATTATCAACTAATGATTCCTTATGCTCTAACCTACAAGTGTATTTATGGACAAAACCGTATTTGTGCAAATGAGTATAGGGTACAAATTTTTTACATTTCGAACAAGGACAAAAACTCTCAATATCTCCCTTAGCCACTTGGTTAGACTCACAACTATAAGAAAGTTTGCACTCCTTTCACAAATTCTGGGTCATTAACGTTCATCCCGTATATCCATTGTCGTTCCATCTGAAATTTTAAAACAAAATATGAAAATAGTAAATCATATACATCTACAAATGAAACATAGGTGGTCACATGTGGCAAATTCTAACCCACCTTTTTAATATTAATTTTATCTC
This sequence comes from Artemisia annua, assembly GCA_014162995.1. Taxonomy (NCBI): domain Eukaryota; kingdom Viridiplantae; phylum Streptophyta; class Magnoliopsida; order Asterales; family Asteraceae; genus Artemisia; species Artemisia annua. The sequence continues at coordinate 292,829 of LBNU01020195.1, read as the reverse complement.
ATATGCATGTACGAATGAAACATAGGTGATCACATGTGCCACGATAGCCTTTAACGCTGCCATCTCGTTTTCTTGACGATTAAATCTAACATAGCTTCGAAATGGGTATAACCTAACCTGTATAATGTTAACGTAGCTTCGATAATAATCTAACCTAGCCTAAACCTAATGTGTATGACCCATAGGGCCGGCTCAAACTATAGTACGTTCAATATGGAGTTTCTTGGACAAGGGGTTACTTTCCGTTCATCAGATCTCGGACGGTTAAATTAAGGTAATGAATCCAACCACCTTATGGTGTGATTAGTTTATAATGGCCAGATACGTTACATGTACGTGATGATGTTCCTAGATTTGATTTCTTGATTGGATTTTGTTCATCAATTTAAATTTCTTTGATGAATATGCATATAGTTTTTACATTCTGCTACATTATATTATTAACGTTTCTTTGAACTAGAAATAGGTGTGGTTCCTTGACAAGTTCGTTGAATTGGATTCTAGACGACTAGACCCATAATATGCATCTCACTGGTTTTCTAATGCAGCAACCTTCCCTTGTAATTTCAACATACAAGGTGGTAGCCAAATTTGGTGCGTAATATGCATTAAGAAAATGTGGAAATCTCCATGAAGGTCTACACTAATAACTAACAATAATATATAAATTTAAGTTCTTCAAATTGATTTAATTGTGCAACTCTTATAACAATTTGAATCTACTAATGGTTGAAAGATCCGGTTCCGGTTCCAAACTGGTGCCGGTTCTTGGTCAAAGTCAAAGATCCGGTTCCGGTTCCAAACCGGATCGGTTCTCGTCAGATCCGAGGTCTAAAAATCCGGGACCGGTATACCCGGTTCCGGTTGGGTTCCTTACCCGGTTCCACACTAAGATCCGGTCGAACCGGTTCCCAAGAACCGGTCAACATTTCCTTAACAGTGGGCATGAAATCTGCTACTGTCTCGTTTGGTGGTTTTTTGAGCTTATGACCATTTGTATGAAACCACCAAATAAGAATTTAAAGACTATTTAATTTGTAGTAGTAACAGATTTACAAATCACAAATACCTCCAATAACGACCATACAATCATCATCTTCTTCCCATAATTCCTTAACAGTGGGCATGAGTTTTTTTTCCCACCATGTTCATAAGTTCTTATATTATACCTTCCATTTTTTCTTTCTTCTCAGATTTATCAAAACAGATATTAGCAGCAGCCAAAATTCCTTTCATTGTTTCTTTATCTCTATCTCACACATGAACACAACAGATAGCATTGGATAAATCTGCTACTGCCTCGTTTGTTTTTTGAGCTTATGAACGTTTGTAAACGGGTAGAAAACAGCCCAAACGGCTAGAAATATGCTACTGCTCTTTTTCTACATATAACCGTTGGAACCGGTTCCAAGGGTAAAAATCACGAACCGGGTAGGGACATGCGGATCCAGTAAGAACTGGGACCGGTTCTTCCAAGAACCGGATTTGACCGGTTTCGGTTTCGGTTTTTTTTTCGGTTTCGGTTCCGGAACCGGTTTGGATGGCCACCTCTAGTTATACGTACTTGAGCAAGTTAGACATGAAGCGCAAATTTACGAAGCCATAAGCCATACTTTAACAACATTAATTTAACTACCAATGTTTATGATATTTCTACAACTGATGATGGAGAAAACTAGTCATACAACTGATATGTATTTTATTAAAAAAGACAACTGCTTTTCTGAGGTTTTGAAGAAAACTAGACATACAACTTCCGAAGACTGTCAGCATCCTTGCCGTCTAGCGAACTACCTGGAAAAAGTTTCTGTAAAAGTAGTAACAAAAACTAAATTAGATTGTGACTGACCAAAATTATAAATTTATGAAATTGAATAGTGTCAGATCAAATTTGTTTACATCAAGATCCTTCTTCACTTTTTTGTCCATCTTAGATTTTCCCCTAAGAAGCCTTTTACCCGTAAGGCCATACAGGTCTTCTTCAATCTCTTGTTTAGTGAGTGAAATCGATAATATTTGCTGGTTTGACTCAACACTTACTTCTAGTTTAAGCTTCTTATATTTGTTCGCCTTGCTCTTCTCGCTCTTTTCACGAACTCTAGAACTTAACTTTAATTTCTCAATTGGTGTTGATGCCTTGGTCATACTTTCTTGGCCTTGGATTTCATCATGCTCTTTGATATCAGAAACAGCCAAATCTCCTAGAGTACAAAGCTACTGTGAGTTTGAGTTTGTTGAAGACATTGTTCCATAAAGATTTGTAACTCAAGAGTGATTGAAGTATGATGATTGTTTTCCATAGGCTATAAAAGAGTTTTTGCAACCATAATATTAATTGCAATAAATGGTATTTGTTTTGTTATACTTAACTATTTACAATTCCTTTATTCTCGTAATACATTGGTGATATTACGTTTACAATATAGATTTGACTTTTGCAGTAAAGAAATTATATATTTTAAGATAGTTAGAAAAAATTCAAACAAATACGAATTCAGAACATCAACTAGAAGTGGCGTATATTTCAAAAAGTAACAAACTTGGATGGATATAACATAGTGAAGTCGCAAATAAAAACATGTACATGGAAAAAATGGTGAAATCACTGATGGTAAGTTGATTGCTAAAGTATAAATAAAAACGTAAAAAGCATCGTTTGGCTACACAAATATTTTCCCTTGAACTTCCTGCATCATATGATCGGGTAGCCACGTCTTTTAATTTATCTGATAACTGCTGCGAGTTGAGTTTTCCTCAGAAACTTTTACTAAATGTTACTGCAGTTTTTATCTGTTCAAAGACAACCTAATGTTACATGAGGATAAGTCGCATTTTATTCTTTTAAGGGAGATCATATGAACGCGGAATAGGTGAAAGTAAGCTCAGTATTATTTTTTGTATATAGGATTACTGTTATCACACGAAGTTGAGTCGTTGACTACAATATGGAAGGAACTTTGTGAGTTGTCATAGTATAATTAATTATGTAAAACCTCTTTCAAGCTGACAAAAGTTTACGCACGCACCACGTATGTAGCCCCCGCACTTTTTCCCAAATGTTTAAACGTTGTAAACTAGAATTTATTTGAATTTAATGTTATATTAGACTACATACTTGATCTCATACTTTATATCCCTACATAAATTACAACTTACATTCGTGAGCGACAAAAAGTGGTGAAACCGTTATCACTAAAATTCGAAAACCACGCGTGTACTGACCCCGAATTGGTATGGCATAAAATAAATATCAAACTCTTCGGAGACCAATAAATTTTGTCTCGGTTCTACCTTATTAACACACCTTCAAAAATATTATTTTCGAAAATTCACTAAGTCGAAAAACTACACGTCACATTTTAATTTAACGGGACACGTTATCCCCGGTATATTAATAAAACAATAACATTTTATTTATTTATTTCTATTCCTTTTATGCTCCCACCCACCTAATTCCTATCACCCATTTAATCATTTTATATTTTTCTTTTTCTGACCCCTTCCCAAACTCACGCCTCTCCTCTCTCTTCTTCTTCTGGAAACGCGCCCTCCATCTTTCTCACCTCAAAACCCTAACCATTCCTAATCCATCAATTGACCTACATCTATCACTCTTCTTTATTGGAATTAAACAAAGGTGAAAGAGACCCCAGATGAGTCAAACGTCGTGCGGTGTTTCCCTATGAACCACGGGTCACGGTTTCGCTTCGAAGGATGGGTGTGATAGCTGCGTTTCCTCACAAGGGTCAGCACTAAAATCGAGCCTCCAAAAGATGGAGTCAAACTTTCTATATTATTTTCTTTTTATTGGCACCGATCCAGGAGGAGAACCACACCTCAAAATCTTATTCAAAAAGTTGTAAAGGTTAGCTCAGTGTGGGTTCTCGCTTGGATTCGGATTTGGATTATTGTTTTGGGTTACTTGAAGACGAATTCGGGTTCGAGCTTTTGAGTCCTATTTGATCTTCTGGTTAATCGTTTTCTCAACGTTGTAAGGTTCTAAAAACTCTATTGTTATTTTACTTCATTGGATTTGTAAACCTGCTGGTATTGATGCTACTGGGTTCGTTTGGATATGTGATTTTGCATACATACGTGTAAATATATATTCTAGTCATTTTCCTGTTTTGTTTTGATTCGGCTATCATTTTGATTACACTGATAAATTGGCTCGAGTTGGAAGTGTTCGCCTGGGTTTTCTTAATCGGTTATTGTTGTGTTCTTTTTCTCTTGTTTTGATTCGGCTTACTTGATTGGATGCTTTAGACACTAAGGACTCCGCGTAGCGTAAAACCTGGTGAATTGGTTTAGCTAGAATAGAGATAAAACATTTAGTGGTGATTTCTATCCGACCACAGTGGTGAAACCTTACTCGTTTGTGTGCCCACATAAAAGTGAAATGCTCACTAGTAGCTCTTTGTGAACTTCGGGGTGTGTTTGTTCTCGGCAGGACACTACCAATAGTGGTGAATGCCTTGTCAACTCTCGGATAACCAAGGCCACAAGGGTGAGCCTTAGTTTGATGAATAATGAAATCATAGGATGTGTTGGGTATTCATGCTTTGTGTGCATTCTAGCCAAATTTCTCGTGATAACCAAAGGTTAGTTAGGGTGTAAAGACCACTAGCGAGACTATGAATTGTCACAGGCTCGGCTCAAGGCCAAGTCGCTCGGGTAATCCTTGTGACCACTTGGCCGAAGCCGCAAAGGACTAACTGTTGTACATTTCTTTTGAGCTCATAAAAGTTCCTCGTTCAAAATTGATTCTACACCAAAGAAATTTCCCCAACAGATCTCATTTTCTTCCTTTTCGAAAGTAAACCAAAGCCTTGTCCAGTCCTAGGTGCGTTTGTTCGAAACTGGGCCAAGCCCATTTGGTCCTTTTCCTTGTAACAACCCATTCATACATTGTATTTGTGTACGCATGACCCTCTACTCCGTCTCGACTATTCACAACTTATATCGACTTACTTATTCACGACGTTAACGACATCACTTATTTTATAACACTCGACCACGAGTTCGCAATCACTACATGTAACAAAATTATGAAAATGACTAAACTAAACTTTTAGAAGTTAAACAAAAACTAAAACTTTAAATGTTTTCTATTATAAAATGTGATACTACATACAAACACGTCAAATATATATTCTAAACTTATAACGGTTTAAATAATTTATATAACTCGGCAAATCTTCATAAAACCTTACGGACGATAAATATTTTAAAACGAACATACATTATATTTTAAAAACCACTAGACTATTTTAATTATAAATACTATAATTGCCACTCAATTTCATATTCATATATACGTATTTACACCAAAGTTGTGTTTTCCACTAACGTCTAACAACATTGCACTACATTTCCAATCTTCGCTCTTTAGCAACCGATCGGACACAAGATTTATTCGTCCTCCATATTTATCGTTTATGTATACACTTCCAATAGAGCAATACATACACAACTACTTCTAAACCATATAAGGCTGCCCAACGAAGTAACTTACGACAACCCCCTTTTGAAAACTTTTACTATTTGTAGCTTCAAACAAGTTCTTAAAACTGGAACAATTTAACTTAAACTGATGATGCAGTACAATTAGGTCACGTTGTTGGGCTACATAACCATTTGACTACTTGTTTAGTCAGAATCTACTGATCACCAGAGGTAGTTTATAGCCCCACATTTTACTATGTTTTCCAAATCCTTTCGGGGAGATACATGTATAAACTGAACACAAGTATTTTTCTGTATGCTATCCTGATTGATATCTGCCTAAGTACCTGCTTTGCCATAAGTCCCCTACATATCATGAACCCGTATCCTTTGCGAAGTGAGCGGCGAATACTGAATAGATTATTGGAACGGACACCCCGGTTTGAAGTTAGCTGGAATGTAACCAAATGCACTATATTTCGGAGGTAGAATCTGCAAATTCTGCTAACCCTCGAGGGCCCCTAATTACCTACATCATATTTTGATGTTAGCGGACACCATAAGACCTATGATCTTATGGTACATAACTCGTCTAACGTTGGGTGTCATTGAGTTAGAGCAATTATCTTACACTTCGGTGCTATGCATTACTATTATTTGGCTTGTGTTCAAACTATGTGCAATTTAACGACACTATGGATTCACTCAACCTTTTGTGTTGACTGTTGTTAGCTATGTTTGATCTCAGGCCAAACTAAGCAGCTTATATGACGGAGCGGAGCAACATCATTTGAATATCGCGCAAAAATGTTATCATTTTGTTAAAAACAATTTCTTCATGTATTTCTAAAACTGTTTGAGACCTGTGTTGTTTACTTTGAATTGGTGATCATGAATGATAACAAATTTTCTAAACTACTCTTTTATAAGGTTTTCTATGATTGTGTCTATGATACTGAGATGTAATATCCCGATTTGACTTCCGCTGTTTGTACGAGTATCGGGGTGTTACAACGTACACTAAGTACTTCTCTATATATAAGAATGGGAAGTATCTTAGAATGATACGAAGGTTGCTAGATGAAACAAATTAACCTCAGTATCATTGCTTCTTTAATTGGAATTCTATTATTTCAAGACGTTGGCTACAATTTGTTAGTTTTATAGACGATAAAATAATAGATGTGTGTTAGGATCGAACTCGAGATCACGGGATTGCACACTTTACGTATGAAAGTTAAAGATTAATAATTATTTATAAATGTTATTAATTATTAATTAAACATAAACACTTAACGATCGTTAGATATTTAACGGAAAAGGCTAACGACTGTTAGACGAATATAAGGAAAGAAATGTGTGTGAATAATTGGAATGTCAAGAAGGTTCCGGAACTCCTTGTGGAGTCCCTAAACCGATCGGCCAAGGTCCAAGGGCACCTCCTTTGTGCCTTGGACTCCAAGTTATCTTACCTATATAAACAAACCCAAGGTTATTTGTTCCATACACTTGTACACATAACCTAAAGTTTTTTCTTCTCCTTGTTCTCTTGCAAATCCGATCGAACACCCCTATTACTTAAGGGTTTCGATTTTTTTTGAAGCTTAAGTGTTTTTGTTTATTCATTACTTGCATAACTTTAACTTGTTTTAGTACGTGTGTACAAGAACGTGAATGAAACACACTATTGTTTGATTCTTGGATTGAATTACAAAAATGGTAAGGGGTAATTCTTATAATCCACATAAACCCTAATTAGGGTTCTTGAATTGAAGATTTGCTATTATTGATTCTTTTTCGGTCTAGAATCAAAAGGTACGTTTACCTTTAATGTTTGGTTAATTAATTATGCATTATATGATCCTAATTGCTTCCGGTATGCTTACTTGATGCTTTTATTTATATATGTATGACATGAGTATAAATTTCCAACAGTGGCATCAAGAGCCAGGTTATAATGTGTAATTAATTACCAAAACACATAAAAAACGAATCTTGTTTGGTTTTATGCATGTTTTATAATTAGGGTTTATAGAAAATCAAAAACCTAATTTATATATGAATCGATTTTTTTTTAAATTCTAGGGTTTTTGGTTTTGATCTTTAATTTGATTAGAAACCCTAAGAAACATGTTTATGTGTTTATGTATACGTTCTTGTGACTATATGCAATAATTGTTATGTGGAATCCATGAAAACATGCATGTTTAGCATGGATTCAAAGATATATATTTTTAATTGTTAAGATTTTACATGTAAATTAATTGATAGATGTCGAATTGGGGAAGACTCCAATATTAAGGAATCAATTATGTGTTAATTAAAACCTAGAATTGATTTTTAATAGGATTATCGAATTAGTTGATTGATGTTTTTGTACAATAGTGTGTGAAAGGCGGACCGAAAGTCGCTGTGATATGTACTTGTTGAGAGGGGTTTTAAAGCTCATGCACCTACCGGTTCTCTACAACTGCTTGATCGCCGATCTAGACTTACCTATATCACTATTTTACGTACAATATCATCTTAAGGGTGAATTGACTACAATTCCACAATGATTACCCGAAACACTAAGCTTTAGGGCTTATGCAAAAGTACGGTATAGTGGACAATAATTGTTAGTAATTCTTTAATTGGTGAATACCTCAATTAAAACTTTGTTAATTTGATCTTAGCAAATTGATAATAAAAATGTTTTGTAAAAACCAATGTTATGAAGTTGTATGCATGCTTCTTTATACATTATTTTGATCACATGTCAAAATTACTACCCTTAAAATTAATTCGAATGCCATCTAATTAAAGAACACTTGAAGTTGTGATTTACGTCATGTGGGAACTTGGCTAGATCTCAATGGAGAGGTGAACTTTGTAATTTCATTACTAGCAGATCAACTGAATGTAATGGAATTATCAAAGTTCGCAGTTTTTAAATTAGACGACTTAAATTGAGTAGAAAGTGAGAGCTTGGACTCAAGGCATTAAGATGGGGACAAAACATGCTTATATATATTACAAAGGTCTTTGTGAACCTAATCCCATAAAATCTAGGAATTGGAAAAATGTTATGCCAATTATTGTACGACAAGTCACTACATTCTATACGTTCATTACTAGCAGATCAACTGGTGTGATGAATCTATGTTTATGTGGATCCTAGTTTTCAAGAAAATTCTATGGATTTTATTTCCTTGGGTATTTTATTTTCTTGAAAAATTGTATTATCAAAAATACTAATGATTTGAACTTTCTTATCTATAGAAATGGCTCAAACTAATAACACCACTTTGAGTTCTGCGTACAAAGCTCACTTTGAATGAGAAAAATTGACTGGCACGGATAATTTCAATGAATGGTATCGTTCACTCAGGATCATCTTGCGAGTGACTGACCAACTTGAAATTCTGAAAACGCCTTGTCCTGTTGAACCAACTGGGCCAGATGCAACTCCTGCAATGAAAGCCACTTGGAAAGAAGCTTATAAGACGCATATTGATGTGGCCTGTTTAATGTTGGGAGGAATGATACCTGCTCTCCAAAGGCAGTTTGTAGAATACTTCCCATGGACATGATAAACGAGCTTAAGAAACTGGATGAGAAGCCAGCAAATGTAGAACTTTACGATTTGATGGAATTGATCGTGGCAGAATTAAAGCGGTGAAGCTTAAACACGGATCGTTGTCCCAACGAGGGTTGAATTGATCTTGTCACTCGAGTCGTGAGTTATGTGAGATGAATAAGTTTGAAAGATGAGATTTGGTTTTTGTTTACACTACTAAAACTTGTTTGAAACTTAAATGAAATAAAGAACGAGATTAAAAGAAATAAGTTGAACAAGAAAAGAAAACATAAGACTAGATTAGACAAAAGAGAAATGAAGTTTAAACTACAAACTATTAAAGAAAGTATTAAGGAAAATGTTTTTGGTGTTTTGTTTCTAATTAACGAAAAGAAAAGTTAAACTAAGGTAGTGATTAAAGATATAACGTACTAACACTTAAACTAATAAGAAAAGAAATTAAACTAAGTTGAATAAAACTAAAAAGGTTTTAAGAAATTTTTACGGAGTTTCGTTTAGAATTAAATAAAATAAGTCCTCACTCGTTGAAACGATGAGGAAAATAAAGCCAAGTCCGGCTTATAAAATAAATGAAACATGCAAATCAAAACTACGATACTCGCTATCAAAGATGTGTGATACTCGCTAGGACTCTATGAAGACTCATACTCGCAATATCAACACTCCATACTCGCAAAAGATAATTGAAAACTTATACTCGCTAGATCAAAGAAAAAAAAACCATACTCGCAAGACACATAAAAAATGATACTCGCAAAAGCTCCTAGCCAAGAATGATACTCGCTAGGTTTAATTTAGCATACTCGCTATGAAAATAAAAATGATACTCGCTACTTCATTGAACATACTCGCAAGACTCAAAAACAAAATACTGATACTCGCTAAAATCCTATGATACTCGCTAAAACAGAAAAATGAACCTTACTCGTAACTAAAACTGTGATACTCGCAAACTAGAACTTGATACTCGCTATATGTTTCTTACTCGCAATTTTCAAAATGATACTCGCAATAAAAATTGCTTACTCGCAATGATACTCGCAGAAAAAGATTATAATACTCGCAAGATTAGATTTGATACTCGCAAAAGATTCAAACAAAACCCATACTCGCTAATCCCTAAAAAACCATACTCGTGAAAATTATTTTTGGACACTGGAAGATTTTTTACGTGAAATAAATGAAATAAACTAAGTGAAACTTGTAAAAACTTAATAGATAACTAGTTTTAGACTATAAATAAGCTACTAAATAAGCCACGCCACCAAAATAAGCTTTACCCCATTATTTTTATATCATGCGAAAGGAAAACATGCAAAGGTGGTAGAAGTAATATAAGCATTTGTAGATTATGAAGATATATGTAAATAACGGTTTATAAAAGCTAGAATAAGCTCAAAATAGATGTAAAGATTGAAAATAAGAAGCAAAAATAAGAAAGTTAAGACATGAAAATAAGCTTGCATAAAATAAGACTTACACTAATACAAAAAATAAACTAAGACTATCCAACCCAAAATGAAGCTAGGGGGTCCTATTTAAAGGAGCCAAGGAGGCTTCCTTGTTTACATCGTGTACACTTCGCCCCCTAGACTTTTATTGTTCATGAAAACTACACATAAACTTCTATTACAAAGCTACTAATCTTTCCAAGAATTAAACTTAAGCCCTTGTAACTTGAGGTAGCGTGTTGACGTGTTCTCTAAAAGTCTTCAAAGATGTAAAAGTGATCACTTGCTCGAATTCGTGAGGCTTATCTTGATAATTAACTTTGAGCTTCGATTAAGCGTTTCTTTTATTTTCTTGAGCCTTTAAGGAATAAACGCGTCGTCACGGGCTTTTCTTAAGTAAATTTCATCTTTGGCTTTACTTTAGACTCTTTTCCACATCTCGTGCTCGTTTAGGGCTTTTTGGTTGATTTTCACGTTGTTTTTGCAATATCCTTACCTGCACAGTCACAAACACAAAAACACGATATCTTTGGCGTTTAACGTTTGTTTTTGGTCTTAAATAGCCTGAAAATGGTGAATAAAAGGTATGTGAATAAGCACATACCAAAATCCCCCAGACTAAGGTATTGCGTGTCCTCACGCAATGTAATCACGTCACGCTTTAGAGATAAATAATTTCACACCTTTCTTTACTAACTTTGAAAAGTAGCAAAACGTTCAAGAGAAATACGAAATCATTTATTCCCTAAAACGCCCCGGTTTTCCATTTTAGTCTATGTACATACTTATATTATACTACTTTAGCTTATGACGGTGTGATTGACTTTCATTATCTTTCAATAACGATTAAGGGTCATAGAGTAAGAACACTACTCACAGAGTCGTGACCGATTGTATAAAATTCATCTTTCCTGATTTTTCACAAGCCCCCAAACTAAGCGTAAAAACGGATCATTGTTTAATTACAAGTTAGATGCCAACGCTACCCATGGAAGTTACTCGTGTACCTCTTGCTCCCATTTTCCTATTTTTGTACCTCATTGTGGAGAAAGGATAACCAAACATGCGTAAAAAATAA
>LBNU01020195.1:248357-260983 GCA_014162995.1 Artemisia annua | reverse complement strand
TCACACTGCAAAAAATCGATTGGTATATGCTTGAAGAATATAGAATCATATCGTATTCATCTGCTTCTTTGAAGTTATTTGTTCAGCAGTGAGGTTGAGCCGTCAGAAAGAGTTCTTCGTGAATCAGTATGGTGATCAGCCATTTAGGATCACCAGGGAACAAAGTTAGTCGGTGTCACAATGATGGAGCCCTTCGAGTGATTACTTGTCTCATGTTATTGCCATGGGTTCTTGAAGTCAAGAAATACGTAGATCGACTGACCACTGACATAGTTGCATCTACCCGCGCGGGTGAGCTTGGCGTGTGCGTCAAGTGAACCTGCTTCCATGCCTTGATTGTGAGGTAGTTATGACTTCCACACATTGCGTCAACCAATGAGTTTGTTTCGATGTGGAGTGATTTTGCATGGAAAAGGCGGAGGTTGGAGGCATTGTTGATGTTGATGCCATCATGACATTTTTGGAAGATCGTTTATGATATTGGATATTGTCTTAGCGTTGTTGTGTTGATACTGTTGTTGTTGGTGACGAAACATTGTGTTTGGATGATACGGTTGTGATGATGAAAGTTGTAATACGGTGGTTGAGACATGATGAAAGACTTTGTGTAAATGGATCTTTGAGCTAGAAGGTATAAGTGTTCGAGCCGTTGGTCGAAAACATCCAAGTGTGTTCGTCGAAACTTGTATGTTTGAAATATCTCGAAAGGCAGCAAAGTCCAAGCTTCTCGAAAGTTGTGATGCTGATCTCGAAAAATTTGTAGCGTTCTCGAAGGAATATGTGTGTTCTCGGAAAAAGCTCAGAGTCTCCGATAAGTGCTTCTCGAAAAAACGTTCTTCTGATAATTGCAACTTATCGAGATCACGCAAACTAGTGAAAACCAGCAAAGTTCTCGAAAGTTTATGAAGGATTTCTAAAACACTAAAATTTTCGAAACAATTAAGGTTCTCGCATAATGACTGATGTTCTCGAAAACTTCCAATTTTTTGAACAAAGTAACCAAACTTTTACGAGATTATACAAATCAAAAATATCCAACGCATTTGAATGTTTTACTTTCCGTATACAAGAAGAAACGCGACTAAGCACGACGGGGTCGGCCGTACAACGTATGGAGCAAAACTTCGTATCTCGAAAGTTGGGGTAATGTTCTCGAAAACTAGCCAAAAGTGGCGATTTTTTGTTTTTGTGAAAGCGAATCAAAAACACATTTTTAATCCAAAACACATTTTTAATCCAAAAAGTTCCATATAGATAAAAAAAATGCAACGATCAAGAGTGTAGTTCAATTCATGTGAGTTGTGATGCCAGTGGTATAAGTGTAAATATGCAAAACTTGCCATTTTCTAAAAATATAAAAAAATCATCGAAACATAATTTCTGTTATACTAATCCGGAGTTGATCAAATTCATCCTAGACGTAGGGTGATCAAGCCACGTCCACCGACTATCCGGTTGCTTGATTATTTAGGTGATCAATCTACTTCAACGAGGATCGATGGAATTTAGTTTATTACTCCGCTTAGTTGATACTAGCACCATGTCTCTCATTTAAAATCGTTTTTGAAAATCATGACGAGTGTTCAGCTCTAATCAATAATGCAATTACGCAAGAAAAATAGGGTGATAAGCTCGAGTGGATTAGGCTGCCGCGTGCATAACGTAATATAAACATGCTTATAGCAAATAGCTGAAAATGGGGACATCAATCATCAAGCAATAAAGGCACATTATCTCATCAAAGGATACAGATCAAGTATGTGCAAATTTTTCAAATAAAATCCTCAATCATATCCTCAATATATAATCACACGCGAGGCATCGGCTTGGCAGGCGGCACGCTTTGGTCATTAGGAAAGTGGGCTTATAGTCTGGGTTTGAAAAGTACCAGTTCTCTATAAACCTGGTGGCTGCTTGATACCATCTTGTAAACCCCGAAAACCGGGGAATCAGCCGGAAGGCGTTACAATTTATTGAGTGTTACTCGATTGTTTCAACGAACACAAGTACACAAGAACGTGTTTATATAAACCGTTTTAAAGAAAAGAGTATATTAAACTCAATTAACAATATTAATAATTAGTGCGGAAGCGTATAGTTCAAAAATAGTTTAACATCCAAACGGGTTTCGGAGTCTCTATGACCAGAGCGCAGTGGCCCCTCGCCAAGCTCCTTCAAGTAATATATGCCAACGAGCATAAGGGTAACACCTGAGATAACGATGCTAAAAGTCAACACTAAAGGTTTGAGTGAATCATATGGTTTAGGAGTCAGAGTAATTTGATCCAATATTCAAGTTTCTCATAGGAAGGGCGCTACGATTTATAGCCGCACTCGAAATATACCATGCCTAAGCTCATGACACCAAGCGTTACAAACAACGACCAGTTAACGCTGTTTACTGAAAAGTTAAGTCGACAATAACCGCCGGAATTTTATAATAAAATGCCCCCAACGGCTTAGGTGCTGCCAAACACCTAGGCCCAACCTCAAATATAAGTACACCAGCATTGACCTATCTGGCAAAAAGGAGGCTGGGAGGGGTCAATTCTATAGGCCTATATACTATATTCGCGCTCACTCGCAAGGTGATTTAATGGCTCATGCATCTGAGGGACTTAATAGTGGCAAAATCATACTTAGTGCTTTCCAACAAAATGGTTACTGCTTTACTCACAGTACCAGCATATATAAGTTTCAAGCTCGATAAACAGTTTTCAAACCATTGTGATCATAGTAAAAACAAAGCATGTATCTCACCCCAAGTAGTTTGCAAAGCAATTAAAATAGATAAAAGTGGGGCTATGGACTCACCTGAGTGCGCAGCAATGCAATATATCACAACTAGTATCAACTAGTAAATCGTAAGAGCCTCAAGAATAATGTAGGCACAACGGCATCAAGAAAGTACAAGCACAAGTCACCATCAAAATATAAGCATAACAGAAAAGGATCGGCACAACCTAACGAGTAACATATATCAGAAATAATATTCAAGTATAATATTCATAAAATAACGTTCCTCGAACCCTCGTGTATTATGAAAATGTTTTTTTTGTTTCCAATGGCGATAAGAGAAGTGAGCATTTGTAATCTCGTGTGGATCTTAGGAGAATATAGTTTCGATAATAAAACGAAGAATGTCGGCGAAATGAAATCAACAAATAGAAAGAAAATACAAAGGAGAGTAAAACTCTCGTGAAGAAGTCGTAAGATGTATGACCCAAGAATAACTCACGCTAAAACAAATAGAGACTACAATGAAATAATAAACGGGAAGAGAAAAGAATAAAAGGATAAGATAAAACAAACAAAAGAATACCTTGATAGATAGTTTCGGCTTTACCCAGTTTTTCCCCAAAATAGATTGTTAAAAACGTATAAGTTGGAAAGGTCCTTTGAATATTTAATAAACCTTAAATAGTTTAAATTTATAAAAGAATGACCTGCCCATTTATAAACGTTTCCCAAGTCAGACGACTCCCTGAATAATTAACTTTAGTGTTAAGTTTTATAAATAAATGCTCATATATATTTGAACATATTACTCGCGTGAATATTAGTTGTTTGGTTTTATCGACCATTTTGTATTGTTCGGGTTCCAGGTACGTTAAGATCTTACGGCCTAACGTACCCTACCTTCTCGTGTACCAAAGGGTCCATAAAGTCCGAATAACCAATACCATAAGTCTAATGCGTCCAAATATATTCGACAATATAAATAATCACACCTCGATCCAAATCCCTTAACTATCTCCAATTCATTTCATTGTTGCATGTTTATTAGTCAAGTTTATTATATATATATATATATATACCGCTATGTTTTTCCCACATCCAAACAATATAGCCGAAACTGTCACCTATATCCAATAACAAATAAACGACTCGAATAAAATAAATCCGACTCAATGACTAATATGAAACCTTAGTCGTCGTGACTCACCACGAGTGAAGGTTCGACTCACGTGAGTCCCTGGACTCTCAACCCAACTAAAAACACAACACAACATCCAATTTCAAATCCGAGTACCAAAACCACTCCGGTTCGCAAAATACCCAACTCCTAATAATTCCAACTTAAAACAAAAAGAGTTCAAATCACTCCAAAATGAGTCTCGACTGCCTAGACCAAACATAACCAAACGGGACTCAAATCGAGTCCAATCAACAAACAGAATTTATATACTTCCTTGTCGCAAATAATCAACAGCAGCAATAACACAACCACAACACCTCAAATCTATCTATCCCAAAATCTAACCACCAAAATCAACAACAACAATACCAATAATCTCACCCACACCACCACACAAGTCTCGGTGGTGTGGTGAGTTCACTGCCGAGAACAACAGGGCCAAACGGACCTTTCAAAAACACTATTAACAACAAAAGTACGTACTGCCTATCGTTACCACATCGAAACAACCATTACTAACACCAGATCCTCACCGAGTCACGAGTTGACTCGGTGAGTCGAGACCGAGTCACGAGAAAAGAGCGAGTCCACACGAGTTTAGCTCAAAACATTTATGAAAACAGTTTTATTAACAGATTTAAACCATAGAAACGATTTTATAAAAGTTTTGAAAACTAGGGTTTCGTACAAAATTAAAAATAACAAAAGGGAAGGCGCGTGTGGCTTGTTTACCGTCGAAGAACACCCTCGGGGTGGTGGTGAAGCTTCGGTGGCAGAAGGGGTTGGCTGTGGTGGCGCGTGGTAGTGGTTGTGGAGGGAGCCGAGGGCTCACAAGCTCCAGAAAGGAAGAGGATAAGCCGATCTATTGATTCGGAAAAGAAAAAGGTTCGCCGGAAAATATTCCGGCGGTGGTCGGCCGGAATCTGCTGGTGTGTTGGCCGGAATATTAAGAACACCGGCGAGGTTAGAGAGAGAAAGTATTTGAGGTGTGTGTGTGTTTTTTTTGTAAAATAAAATGAGAGAAGGAATTTATTAGGGGTATATATATTAAAAAGTCCAGGGTAAGTTTTGAATAATGAAAGTGTAGGGGTGGGATTTGTAAAATAACTCCAAGGACCATATCTGCCAACTAGTTAAACTTCTCACAAAAACGCTTCGGGGTCCAAACGACATAGTAAACGAACCCGAAAAATTACGAAACTTGCGCCATTGTTCACGAAATCATTTTTCCAATAAAATCAAGTATAAACTTCAATATTTTTCCCGAAGTCAATTTATTTAGTAAATTCGATTCGTTTTGGTATTCTAGGTTGTGCCAACTCAATAAAGGAATAAAGTTCACGTTTTATAGGGTAGTTCACGGTTTTTCAAACCCAAACAAGTTCAAATAAGCTCAAAAGCCAAGGAAAATCAAAATTGAAGGTTTTGGCTCGTAAAATAAATTTAGGAAAATTCTCGGATGTTACAACATCGTCTGGGAAAGTGTGATCTGGACCTCCATTAGGTCACAAATTCCTTTTTGCATAGAGTTGCATCTCTAGTCTTCTAGCTTACGTAGCCTTTTAAATAACCTCCATTTGAGCTTGTATGAGAGAGTAATGATCAAAACCGTGCAACTATGTCGGTGAACAATTCTAAGTCAATATAGACCCAAGACAGCAAATGGTGGTGACTCGGACGGCATCACACTCATGCGTGACGATGTATGGGGGTCTGGGTTCTTCTAGACGGTGTCGGGATCATACATCACCAGGATCACGACGGCGTCAGAAGTTCTTGGTAACGACGTCTGCCCTTAATGTCAAGGTTGCTTTTTCTGGAATGGTTGTCTCGTTATCCATACAGCTTCTTAAGGCCGTTGCGTTATTTTGGCCGCTTGTCTTCGTTTTGATTCACATTTATTTATTTATTTATTTTTAAGCCATTTCCGAGCACAATTTCACTTTATAGTCCAAAATTATCAACTACTTGTAATCATAGAGAAATGAGAAAGTAAACAAAGAACAACTAACCCAAAACTAGGGATGGCAAAAGCACCCGAAACCGACGGGGAAAACCGAAACCCGAACCGGTTGGGTCGGGTTCGGGGGCGGGTTGGCGGGTTTGGATGCGGGTTTGGGTATTAATATAATTTTTTAGCCGGGTACGGGTTCGAGTAATACCGCCCGATTACCCGTACCCGTACCCGTATCCGCTTACCCGAATCTATATCCGCTTTATTGATATTATAATTAACTAGAATATATATACATTATATATAATTTCTTCCATTATATTTTTTTATATACGTATCTCTATTATATAACATATTTTATTCTGTACATGAATTATCCAAATGGGTTAAATCGTTTGATACGATATTCANATTTTGCTAGTGGTTTTCCTTCAAATTTTCAGTCTCATCTCCAAGGTAAGGTTCATATCCAAGTGACACAAATTTCATTTCGACTCATGAAAGGTGATAAAAATGGCGGGGTGACTAAACTTCAAATTTTGTTTTCGAAATTGGTTTTTTTTTTCCTTCTCAGAAAATGGATAAGACTTCATTTGAGAATTTTATTAGGTAGAACATTTGTACGAATTTGACCAGAATGACTTTCCAAGTGTTACAAATTTCTTTGTTGAGAATTTGCAGTTACGTATGATGACACAATTTCAAAGATTTTATAAGTTTGTAGAAATCAGGTTTCCCATCGTGGTATGGGTGAGATAAATTTCACAAAATAAACATTTGACATTTCTCAACAAAAATTTGATAAGATATTGACCAGAAGATATTTAATCCTCAAAATACGATTTTTTTTTTCTTCAGAAAAGTGTCACTATGAGCTTTCAAAGTTGACATAAAAACACTTTTAAGGAAGAGGTTTAAAAGTAATAACATCAAATATGAAGGGTGGCCGAGCAGGTCCACCTATGTTCCTAATCATCAAAGGAAATGCATCTAGTTGCCAAAGCTGAGCGGGGTTCAAGGTTTAATATAGGCGAAGCTCAAAAGTGTAAGCACCCAACTTGCTCAAACGGTATCCTACCCAAAACTATTGCACCAACGGTTGAAAAAAAATACTTAATACTAAAAGGTATCATGATTTAGACGGTTGCACTCATGACCCGAAATGCTTAAATCAATTCCAACATATAATGAGAAAATTCCTTCTTGTTCACAAGGTGAGGTCGAGCATCAATAATCGTTAAACAGGCTAAGATCTCTTGGTATTCCGGTATGGTAGTCAAGTCACATACAAGAAACGAGTTGTGAGCATGTGTTGTCTAGAACTCTTAGAAGGTATGGTATCATAAAGGTGTGGTACATCAACAGCCTAGTCCGACATTTACATTCCAATCAGAGAATCTAGTCGCACGGAGCGAGTGGGGAAACTTATTAGTAATGAAATAGTATCAAGGCTCGGTAGGTTGGCATCTATAATCTCAGGCAAAGGTGTGGGATCCACTTCCAGGGTTTGGTTTACTTGGAAAAGAAAGAAAATTATCAATTATATAAAATATAGCACGGAAACACTTTCATGGCCGTAAGCGGCTCACCAGGTAATTGTAAAATACTTATAAAATAGTTTGTGGATCATCTTATAAAATAATAGAGAACAAGTTTTCATTTATAAATTAATGAAACAATCATGTAAAATACTAGATAAAATAGTTTGCACGAAGGCTCGTAGAGTAATGAACAATGATTTATTAATCATAAAAATATTAATACACTCATGTAAAACATTTAATAAAATAGTTTGTAGGATAGCGAATAAAGAGATGGAGAATGATTTATCATTCATAAAATAATCATAAAATCATAGTTTAATAAGTGCGTCATAGCTTACAAACTTTTTATGAAACTATTCGTTGGTTTATGATATGGTAGTAAGGTAGCGAATCAATTTATTACTTAATAATGGGTAGGCTTGTGCAATGAGTTGTAAGACAATTTTCTCATTTAAAACATTTTGATTATTCAAAATACTTTAGTTTATTAAAACTACCTTGTAAGAATAGGAAATAGCAATTGACATTAACAACTTACTTTATTATTTATAAAATGGTGGTAACGTCGAAATCTTAGTTTTCAAAATATAGTAATAAAACATCTTGTAGGTTGACCGTAAAAGATCGGTAAAATAATTGAAAGCGGTTTGTGCGAATGTTTAGTGGTAAAAATAATGGAATGTGAAATAATGTAGCAAGAGGGTTTAATTACTTACAGAAAACTTCTACATAAATCGCTTAGAGTAAAGAAATTTAAAGTGAAACAATGGAATGGCAAATAGGTTATCATATGTAAAAATAGCAAAATAGCACTTGACACTTGTTTGAATAATAATGAAAATATAGCGCATCATGGAAATATGGTGGTTCGTAAAAATCGAAATAGAAAGGTATTACTTAAATGAGTAATTAACCAAAATGTGGTGACTCTTAAAAAGAAAGTGTTTGAAAATAAAACATGTTCAAAATTTGAAAAAGGATAGACAACGCTAGTGCGCGTGTTATAATAACAATTTGTGGGTTATGTGCCTACGATTAAAGTGTAGAGTTTAAATACCGAAAAGTTGGGTAAGTAAAAACGAAGTAGAGATAAAAGCATTGATATCGGTTCGACGAAAATTAGTAAATGCAACTCATAATGAAAAGTGTAAACATATAGATAAGGCGTAGGTATAATAAATAGGCTTAATATGCCATACGACTCCTGTTTTAACAAAATAAAACGAATATAATAAAGTGGATTTAAAATAGTATACGGCGTGGATCCCTGGTTAAGGTGTAAAGGTGGGAAAAGGGTTGGCAATCCATGGGTTGTTCAAAATCCTAACCAACAGAATTTGAACCACCTAAATCAACATCAGCTTCGAAACACGAATCATTAAGGCAAACTCCTAACATGGCCAATACAAGTAACTCCACTTACAAATTCAAGGCCCATGTTTCCTCATAAATGCTATTATCCTTTCAGAGAAACTTCGTTAATCAGTTCACAAACGCACATCCAAACACCCCATAATTGCTTTAAAGCTACACATTATGTTGTGGGAAGCTGTAAAAAAATGCTTAGAAACATAGTTATGTGATTTATCTGGATTATGGAGTGACAGTTGGCATGTTATATCTTGTAGTAATTGGGTTATGATGAATAAAGAGACAAGGAGGTTGTCAAAGATGCCAGACGAAGTCCGGGATGAGATAGAACATTACTTTGTAGATGCACCTCCGGTCGTCGATGATGACGGCAGGAAATTGCCAAAACTTGATGAGACCACTGCTGATTATGCTCGCAATGGTTTAACTGTGAGTCAAAATTAACCTTTCTATCAAGTAATCAAGACTTATATACTGTGTTCAGTTTGGTACTAATTTTATTCTTTTTAACAATGTGTAGCCAAGGTGGAGTGACTTGGATGTTAACCAACATGTTAACAATGTGAAGTACATTGGATGGATCCTTGAGGTAAAACATCTTCTCTATTTAACAATACAAATACAGTCACCCGTTACATTAGATTTCCAGCTTTTGACTATAATTATTCGTACAAATATGATAATTCGGTCATAAAATTTGGGGTTATTTCTGCAGAGTGCTCCACAAGAAGTTGTGGAGAAGCATGAGCTTGCTAGCTTGACTCTTGAGTATCGCCGGGAATGTAGGAAGGATAGTGTGGTGAAGTCGCTCACCTCAATATTAGGTGGTGGTGATGCCAATGGTGGAATAACTGATTCCGACCATGTTGATTGCCAACATGTGCTCCTGTTTGAGGCTGATAGTGATGGTGCTCCTGGTGGCGAGATTGTGAAGGGAAGGACCGGGTGGCGGCCGAAATCTGTGAATCAAATTGGGAGCACTGATCACTTCTCTACTTGAAATGCTTAAATAGCATACTGATGAAAGTGAACATTACCGCCTATTTGGTTCATTTTAATGTGTATAAAGATACAATCTTCCTATCTATGCTGTTAGAAATAACTTGCAATGTCTTGGCTTCTCATATATATTTTCTAATCTGTATGTTATTCTAATGCTTGTTACATATTTTATTTATTTATTTTTTATGTATTCCCATTTTGGTTCAGAGAATTGGAGATTATCCCCTTTCTTATAGAATGTATAATGATGTATTGAGATGATTAAGCATGTTCTATACAAGAAGTTACATTGACTTCTGTATCTATAATTAGTGCAATGTCTTTGCGCTATCCTGAAAACAATCATATTGAAAGTAGGATTGATTGTTATATTTAGCCATTTAGGGTGTGTTTGGTATGGATGAGTGGACATGATGGAATGCCAAGGAATGTGACTATTAACATATCTTTCGTACATTTTCTTCCCACTTCTTAAAACCAAACAGTACATTTGGAATCATAAAATCATTTATATTCCAACTCATCTCCAAACTAATATCGATTGTGATTTCATGGCTCAAACAAAACACAACTAACAAATTATAGTTCATCAAGTAAGCAATATTCTTTTGGAAAATGATTCTCATGCTTAAAACTTGAGCTTAAATACATGCCTAACAAGAGGATTGAGAGAGATATGGTAAGATGGAAGAGTGAAGATTAGAAAAGATAAAATGAATAAATTTTAAGGCTCAATATCACTATTCTATTCTTTAAATTAAATAATAAACTTTGGACGAAAATTAGGATTATATAGAATGGATAATTTTAGAATTGATTTTAAAATTGTTGGTTATCTTCTTTTGTGAATAACAATCATATTCACATGGGAGACAAGGGTATGGTTAGCAATTATAAGCAATGAACATTGCATTATTAGCCACCAAATGTGCCAATTCTATTCTATTTTTTCAAAATTAAGAAAAAGTAAACAAGCTCACATGCGTTTGCATATGAGAGATACCTATCGGCCACTTCTCAATCATTTGCAAACTTTTGGTTTTGTGGAAGTGCATTCTAGATATAATTTTGTAGTTATTTATTTATATAATTAATACTGTAAACATATATATAATAACATGACAACAATATGTTATATATATTACCTTTCTTTTTTTCTTTTTTTTTTTTTTTCTTTTTTCATACGCATGTGGTTTTATGACATTTGAAAACAAATTTGAGCTAATTTTATCCGATTAAGTATCTGATCTTAACTTTTATCTGACAATCATGTAGTATTTTTATTAGTTCAACTTTATTTTTCAACAATAACCTTTAAATGGTATTTTCTTTTCTTGTATAAAAGATTTGCATGTTTAAAGTGTATATCTTTGGTGTAAACGAGATGAGACAACTCGCGAGTTATTCGAGATCGACTCGTAAATTACTTGAAATCGACTCGATTTAAACAAGTCAAGCTCGAGTTCAAGCCACTCGAGTATATTTTCGTGTCAAGTTCGAACTCCAAAATACTCGACTCTTGAAGCTCGCGGGCCTTATCAAGCTTCGACTAAATTACACTTTTACCCTTTTATATACATAAATTTACTTAACTTTCATACAAATCGAGTCAAGCCGAGCTTGGTATGCCAAATATTTATCGAGTTCGAGCATGAAATGTGGAAATAATTGACCTCGAGTCAAGTTTCGAGCTCGAGTTTTATATGACGAGTCGAGCTTGAGCTCGAAATATAAAGCTCGACCAAGCTCGAGTTTTACTATTCGAGTCGAGCTCGAGCTTGGCAGTACTCGGTTCCACTCGATTCGTTTACACCCCTACAGTTTTAACATCCGGTTCATCATCAACTTATATGCGTCATCACGTCAACTTTTATCCTATAACTTTATATAACACAAAACCAAAAAAAACGCTCTGCTCAATAACAGTCTTGTAATAAACAAACAAAAAAGCACACTTTACACAAAAATAGAAAAAAGGTTGACGTTAGATGAATGGCGAGGGTGTCTGTAGCGTCGTCGCTGGTGCACTATGACGGCATCATAAATGCAATCGGCCGCTATAACGAACGGGTAACGGTGTGCACCATGCCCTCTAAGCATACGCCCTTTTAAAAAAATGATGATATCAAACACCTCAACGTACATGCATAAAACTTTGAACACGTGTTTGAGTGCCAACCCACGATTACGTTAACAGTTAACCAGATAGTTGTTTACGTAGATGCAAGCTCAATAACTAGCTCATGAAACATGATTTGAGTAAGCAAGTAACATGCATTCCGGGTTTCTTAATGTAATAAATAACTACATGTTGGATCATTATGAGGAGTTATCTAAACATTATGTAATGTTAAGACCATAATTCCATAAAGACTATCTATGGGCACTATAACCAACCATTCTCACGGCTAAAATAAGAAAGTTAATTACGTCTACGTAGAAAGGAAGGGCTAAAGCTCGAACCAAACAAATGATCCACCTTTTTATCTTTACGATATCATGTCACGATTAAACTACTGATTAAGCAATTTATTGCCCAAAGTTATACTTAATTAGCTAGGCGTAGGTGATACGACCCGGTTAGGGGTTGTATCGGGATATGACACCACTTCAAGCGGGCGCGAGCTCCTTAAGAATATTAAAGAAGAGAATAGGATTATTTGTTTGACATAACTATATTATTCATTGATGAATGATTCGGTATTTATACCGAATATACCCTAACTTGTATCACAAGTCGATACAAGATAAACTTCGAAAATAAAAGATAACTTTCCTAGATAATGACTCACATAACTCTTTCCTAATATGACTCGAATGCAACATAAATAAAAGA
>LBNU01020195.1:213270-224633 GCA_014162995.1 Artemisia annua | reverse complement strand
AAAATATAAAAGCACAAAAAGAATCTTCCTCCACCCTTAGACCTAGATTAGAGTAGCCTTTAGCCTAACGAACACTATTCCCTGCGAGAGAACGATCAATCCCCCGGTACTTGCCACTACACTATACTGCATCGGTCAGGTACACTGCCTGGTGGGGATTGCAAGCTTCTCGAGATCCCTCGAGAGGTAAAACGTAGTGCGTGTTGCAATCCACGCGCATCAACTAATCGATAAACACACACATAAAGGTTATTTGGGTGATAATGCTAAAATATTGCCTTCTTAAAAAGTTTCTTCTGAATGTATTAAGAAATCTCAATACACTACTCGTCTATGGTTTCAAAATGATGTAAAATCCAAGTTCTAAAGTTCACAAACTAGCGGCACACTCATAATTTTGGTGGATTTGGGGTAAAATAGGGGAAACTGAAATAGGCTAAACCTCACCATGGTATTAAGGTTTAATGTATTCGGCTAAGGTCTATTCTAGTTAGGTACGGAAAAACATGTAAAAAGTTTTAAAATGGCATAATTTTTCAAAATAAACTAGAAAAATGGGGCAATATAAAGTTCAAGTAAATAATTCTACTCCCGTCCCCCCACTTGAGTTGTACAAAGTCCCTTTTGTACATAAGATAAAAATAAATAGGAAAAGTAGAATTAGAACGAGAACTTCCCTGAAATTCGCTCTTGAAAATGATAGAAGGATCATGTTGAGAAACGTCAATTCCCTGGAATCACACAACTACCAAAAGCATAAAACCTAAAAAGAAAAAAATAAAAATAAAAAGAAAAAAACCTAACTCACTTTCGTAGGAATCACAGTTGCATTTAGCATATGCAACAAGCCTTTTAAACCACTTGGTGTCCCAAGTGGACGAGTGAAGTCTCGTGAGGGTTTATAGGGAACACAACCACAAAGTTCATTTAAAAACAAACACAAGTTTAACTAATGTTTTGTAAAATAAAAAAGCTTTTTTAAGGTTCAGAACGTAGCTGCGGCGTAGCTGAAATGGGTTGCTACGCCGTAGTTGCTAAATAAATCCAGAATGACACCTGGGGGTTGCTACGGCATAGTCATGGAAAGGGCTACAATGTAGCAAAGTCGTGGGGAATTTTCCTCAGTGCAAAAATCGAAAAACTAGTTCCCCAACACAAAGCTTCTTCTAGTACCTGCAAATTATTAGTACAAAACATACTAAACAAACAAAATAAAGAAAAAGGATAATTCGGGTTGTCTCCTGAAAGAGCACTTTTGTTTATTATCGAGTCTTTAAGTTAGACTCACTGCCACGCCCTTCAAGTGGTCCTAGGGCACTCTTGCCTGTTTCCTTGTTCCACAAAGTCAGTGAGTGGTCCCAAAAATTAGGAGCAATATATGGTGTCATGCTATGCCGATCTTCAACTAAGAAGTTAGCCTTGACCCATTCGTCATGATATTGCATCTCCATTTGCTTGTTTAGTTGTCTTTTTCCAAACTTCACCTTAACCCAATTCTCGAATGATATACCATGGTAGCCTACTTGGTTTCTCTTGTTTGCATTAAAACATGCCCATTCGTTACGTTTGGCTAGATTTATTTCGGGCATCCTTCCTCCATCACATTCTTCTTTGCAAGGATCACATGTAGGCCAAGCTTGGGTTGTTCCTCTATATGTCATAATGGCGGGTGTACTAGTGAACCGTCCATTCCACTGTTTCGTTTAACTTTGAGTTCATGAAATGGACTTGAAACCATGTTTTATTTATAATCCGCTCATCTTCAAAACACCACCAAACTTTAGCTTCCTTCTTCAATCTCCTGACCCGAAACATTCCCCCTCCATTACAATATTTGACAAGGGGGTCACAAGTGGGAGGAGTTATTTTTGACCCGTTTAGAATGGTTGTTGATGGTTCGCAACAGTAAAGTTTTGCTGCAACAGTTACCGTTCCTCCTTCCTCATCCCCTGTTTCTAATCTCTCATCCTCTTCATCAGTATCATCCCAAAAAGATTCGTCATCTGGATATAAGTTAACCTCTTGCTCACACTTGGAGCACAATGGAGTTGTATAAGAGAACACATCATCGTAGATTTGAAGTGTTGGGGAGATTTCTTCTCCTATCTGATCAGCCTTGCAAGAACTAGCTTCTTCTTGATTCAAAATTGAGGAAACCATGCTCATATTAAACACAATCCTCTCATCGTATACTCCAAACGATATCTCTTTCTTAATCACATCTATTTTAGTGTGTGCGGTAGCGAGAAATGGTCTTCCTAAAATTAGATCATCCTTTGGAATGTTAGTCATATCAATAACTACAAAGTCCGCAGGGAATAAAAATTTGTTGATCTTAAGGATGACATTATCTTCTATCCCGATAGGGCTCGTTTTAGTAGTGTCAGCCATTTCGACCCTCAAACTAGTTTTCCTGAGGCTTGTTAGTTTAAGGGATAGGAATAAAGATAATGGCATAATGTTGATACTAGATTCCAAATCGGCTAATGCAAATAAGTCAAAGTTACCTATTTTGATGGGCACCACAAAGCTTTCTGAGCTGTCCTCCTTCTTGGGTAATTGGCAAGGCATCTTGTCATTAGGTTCAGTGTTTTCTTGCGAAGTGTCCTTACCTAATTCTCCATCATCTTCTGTGAAAACTGCCTTGCATGCTACAATAATCTTCTTATTTTCTTCGCTTACGTTATTCTTGTGGATGTTATCGGCCAAATTTTCAATCATTGCTTCAAGATTCTTGAGAGATTCATCATGGTTAGCAAGGCTCTTTAACCATATATCTTGCTCTTCTTGTTTCTTCCTAGAATCTTCGAGATACTTATTTATGGTATCTTCGAGGCTTGATCTTCTTTCTCCATACGGTTGCCGATTATATCCAAATGGCCCTGTACGATAACCATTGCCTTGGAATGGTCTACCTTCCCCTTATTTTACTTCCTTCGTTTTCCCATCGCCCTCGTTCAAAGGGCAATCTTTAGACAAATGGGGTCCTTCACAAATATCTCAACCAACTTGAATAGCGTGAACATTTTCCTTCAGCTTCTTCATGTCATGCCCCAAGCTTTTGAGTTTGTTGGTGATTAGGGTAATTCCATCCAATTTTCCAGCAATGCTCCTACTACTTCCACCTTCGTGGCACTTTAGAGAGTGGTCCGCCATATCTTCAATAACCTTTAAGGCTTGAGCAAGGGTCATTCCAGGGATTGGTCCCTGAGAGTCTAGCATTTGGCGGGTTGTGATGTTGAACCCTTTGTAGAAGATATTAACCATCATTGTACCTATCCCAAGCTTGGTACAATGTTTCATCCCCATCTTGCTTGAAGTTGTGAATATCTTCAAGCTCTTTTGCCGTCCTTGACGGAGGGCAATACCTTTGGATGAAATGATTCTTCAGAAGGGTCCAAGTGTTCATCGTCCATGCTGGTAACCTTTCGATCCATCTCTTAGCTGCTCCAGTTAATGTCATCAGGAATACTCTGAGCATTATCGCATCATGAGATACTCCCGGGATGTTGAACAAACTAACAATGTAAAGAACATTTTCAATGTGCTCATGAGCATATTCCATCTTGTTTCTTGAAAATGGGTCTTTCCACAGTTCCCTTATGAATTGGTTTTTGATTTTGAACTGAACGNCAGGGATTGGTCCCTGAGAGTCTAGCATTTGGCGGGTTGTGATGTTGAACCCTTTGTAGAAGATATTAACCATCATTGTACCTATCCCAAGCTTGGTACAATGTTTCATCCCCATCTTGCTTGAAGTTGTGAATATCTTCAAGCTCTTTTGCCGTCCTTGACGGAGGGCAATACCTTTGGATGAAATGATTCTTCAGAAGGGTCCAAGTGTTCATCGTCCATGCTGGTAACCTTTCGATCCATCTCTTAGCTGCTCCAGTTAATGTCATCAGGAATACTCTGAGCATTATCGCATCATGAGATACTCCCGGGATGTTGAACAAACTAACAATGTAAAGAACATTTTCAATGTGCTCATGAGCATATTCCATCTTGTTTCTTGAAAATGGGTCTTTCCACAGTTCCCTTATGAATTGGTTTTTGATTTTGAACTGAACGTCATCCCCAATAGCCGGCCTAACCAAACCAGGCCCTTGCTCTTCTCGTGTAAGAGCCAAATACTCTTCAAGTGTGAGGTTGTCAATGTCAATTTCTGCCATGGTACCTGAAACTTGAAAATGATTGTGAGTACTGAAAAGAAAATAAAACAAAAATTAAAAACTTAAATAAAATCCTAATAGCTCCTCGGCAGCGGCTCCAAAAACTTGATGCAGGTTTTACCGACCATGTTTTAATATTTATAAAGTGTCTTGTTTACCTAAGGTCTACCTAATGCGCTAACGGGCAGTGTACCCGGCCGTGTATGGTATAGCTAGTTGGTAAAGCCGAGGTCATCCCAAAAGCTAAGTGTGTGGAAATTATCTAAGTTTAGTGTCACGTTTAAAAGGGGGTTTTATGATTGAAAGATTTATAGACTAACAAAAGTAAATAACAAAACAAATATGTAAAATAGAAGAAAATCAATAAAGAGAAATAGTGCTAACCTAATTACTACTCTTGCTATTATTATGATTAGTTTTCTATAAGTGCATCCTATCATATCGTCTAGGGATTAAATTCATTTTGGATCAGAGGGTTAAATCACCTAGATCTATCTTACACCTTGTCCTATCCAAAACTATTGTAAAGCCCTGGGTTCATCAGTACGAAGATGTAAGAGTCATTAAGTTCCTCTACTAACATGGACAAGTCTAACGGATGTGGCATGGTCAGATCTTACACCCCTCTAACTCCATTAAGCGTATAGCATTAGTAGGTGGTGCTAGGGTTAACTTGCACATGTATGGTGATATTGCTATCACAAAGTCACATCCCTAGTGGCTTGCTTCCTAAGGTTAATTCCACAAGCCTCTAAAGAACAACCAATGCAAAACACTACGGGAACTAGAGTGTTCTAAGACTCGCCATGAAATTATTCAAACAATAGNGATGTAAGAGTCATTAAGTTCCTCTACTAACATGGACAAGTCTAACGGATGTGGCATGGTCAGATCTTACACCCCTCTAACTCCATTAAGCGTATAGCATTAGTAGGTGGTGCTAGGGTTAACTTGCACATGTATGGTGATATTGCTATCACAAAGTCACATCCCTAGTGGCTTGCTTCCTAAGGTTAATTCCACAAGCCTCTAAAGAACAACCAATGCAAAACACTACGGGAACTAGAGTGTTCTAAGACTCGCCATGAAATTATTCAAACAATAGACAATAGATGCGTAGAAAACTAATTTAAAACAATAACAATTTCATAACTAGGCTTACACCAAGAGGTGTTTATCCACTCATATTCATAGTTGCAGTAAAACAAGATTGTATTATTACAAATGTAAACATGAATTGAATACAAAACAAAGGAATGGATAAACTTATGATTGGTGTGTGAATCCTCGCTTGGAAATGAATTCAATGAGGCTAGAACTTCGTTCCTCCTGCTCCCTGAGTTTCTCCTAACTTCTGTGTGGTGAAAAGTGAATGAATAAACTCGGAATTAGGGCTAGTATTTATAGGCCCGGCTTTGTTACGGCGTAGCTGATTAGAGTTGCTACGCCGTAACCTTTGTAAATATATGCTACGCCGTAGCTTGATCAAGTGCTACAGGCGTAATGTCTAGATTCTTTCTACGGCATATTTGCTAGGGTTGCTACGCCATAACTTCTTCCTTACCCTCGCTAGTTCTTCTCTGCCTCAAATTGGGGCCTACGCCATAGTTGGAGAGTTGCTACTCCGTAGTGCCCTTTAGTGGACCTCTACGTCGTAGCCATAGGATGGGTTACGCCGTAGTCTTCATAAATCCATGCTACGGCGTAGGTAGACGAACCTCTAAGCCGTAGTGTGTGCAGAATCCATAATTTCCACGTATTTGCTCATAAGTCCTTCCATTTTCGTGTATGTTCATTCTTTTACTCATTTTTACCCTAAAACCAAAATAGGAAGAAATAAGAGTAAATATTCTTCACATGAATAGAACAAATGAGCATTTTAGGAGGAAATTAACACATAAATCATGGGTAAATTTGACGTCATCAGTTAGTAACAACATTACACCCATAGCCTTATATATGTTCACCCAATATTACCTTTAAAAATTGTTTCGACCTTAGCTCTAGTGGTAGAGATTTGTGTAATTGCCAAGTTTATGATAGAATACATTTTATGACTTTGAGTGATCACCCGGAAATTAACACTTAGATTAGGAGAGAGAGCATGAGTGTTCGTTCCCATTTCGTGAGGTGTTCTACTTTGATATATTCTAGCATAGGAAATTTTTAGATTCATATTTTCCAGTTTCTTGGGAAATATCTTTTAAAGAATTATTCTAATAAGGTCTACTTTAGGGCAAGTAGAGTTTAAGTGGGGGGATATTTGATAACATCAAATAGCTCCGTGATTTTAGTGTTAATTTTCCCCCTTAATTACTCATCCTTTGTATTAATATGTTAGGATATATACTCTTATTCGTTTATATTTTGTTTTTAGGACAATGATGAGCAAAGGAATGAAGAAACACGGAAATGGAAGGATTAATGAGAAAATATGTGAAGTATGTGGATTCTGCACTAACTACGTCGTAGGCACCATCTACCTACGCCGTAGCATCAACTTATGAAGACTACGGCGTATCTCAACTCCAACTATGGCGTAGTAACTTATTAAAGGGCTCTACGGAGTAGCTAATCTCCACCTACGGCACATACCCCAAAATCAAACAGTAAAGAACTTACGTGGCCAAAGAAGAAGTTACGGTGTAGATTCCCAAAAAACTACGCCGTAAAAGCAACTAATGATGAAACTACGGCCATAGCACGTGATCAATCTACGGCGTAGATGTAATTAACAAAGGCTACGGCGTAGCAACTCATACAGCTACACCGTAGCAAAGTTGGGCCTATAAATACTAGCCCTAATTCTGAGTTTATTTCATTTACTTTTCACCACACAGAAGCTGGGAGGAATTCAGGGAGTAGGAGGAACGAAGTTCTATTAGCATACAGGTCATTTCCAAGGGAGAATTCACACCGATCATAGGTTTATTCTTTCTTTTTATTTGTACTAGATCCATGTTTACATTTGTGATATTAAACATTAGTTTTACTGCATTTATGAACATGAGTGGCTAAACACCTCTTGTTATTAGCCTTGTTATGAAATTGTTATTATTATGATGTAGTTTTCTCCGCATTTATTATCGTTTTGTTTGTATACTTTCTTGGCGAGTCTTAGAACACTCTAGTTTTGGTAGTTTAGATGATTGTTAGTTCCTTAAAAGCTTGGTGAATTAACCCTAGGACCCAAGACGATAAAGATGTGACTTGTTGGTGGAAATATCACCATACATGTGCGAATTATCCCTAGGACCACCTACCAATCTAATATGCTTAAACAAGTTAGAGGGGGTGTAAGATGTGACTAAGACCCGCAGGCCGCATCCCGCTAGACTAGTCCAAGTTAGTAGAAGTACTTAATGATTCTTGCATCTTCGTAGGTTCACGCCAACCGATGAACTCTTGCATTTACAATATGTGAGAATAGGACAAGGTGTAAGATAGATTTAAGTGATTTAACCCTCTGATCCTAAATGAACATAACCCCCATACGAAACGATAGGATGCATTCTCTAGAAAACTAGTCATGATAATAACAAGAGTAGTAATTAGGTTAACACTGCTTCTCCCTACTAATTCTCTTCCATTTATTTACTTGCTTTCGTAATTTACTATTATTAGTTTAATTTATCTCTTTATTTATAAACCCCCTTTAAACGTGACACTAAGCTTAGATAATTTCCACACGCATAGCTCTTGGGACGACCTCGGCTTTACCAACTAGCTATACATCACACAACCGGGTACACTGCCCGATAGTGCATTAGGTAGACCTTAGATAAATGAGTAACTTATAAATATTAAAACCTGGTCAGTAAAACCCGCATCAGTTTGCTAACAACATTTTCTGTTTATAGTAAGCCCTGTTATGTACTTTCCCATTTGGACAGTTCTTTGCAAAGTGACCCTGCTGACCACAACCAGAGCATTTTGGTTCTTGATTATCTTGACCAGCTTCATTCTTGTCGTTCTTTTGAGCCCCTTGCCTTATAATTTCACCTCTTGGTGGGATATCTTGTCTTTTGTTCATTGCAGTGGGTGCAGAAGTGGTTCAAAGATTGTTGTTGGTTGGACGTTTGTAAAAGGATCTTTGAATCTGTTTTCCAAGTAATGCTAGGTTTTGAACAATTTTGGTAAGTTATTGGTCTTGAGTGAAGTCAATTGCATCATCAATGGGTAAGTAGTCTGTGTCGTTGTTTGAGTTGAAGGAAGATTGATTTTGGTGGTATCAAGATACTAAGGCCATTGGATCACTAACTGGTGGTTGAGTAGGTGGTTGAGCTAAAATCTTTTTCTTTCTCTTTTCTTTTCTATTCATGGATGTCGTTGACTACAACCTGATTGTGTTTCAGAAGATCAAACAAATTGTTGATGTCTTTCAGAGTTAGGTCTTGATTCTGTCTGATAGCAAAAACGTCTCCATTCAGGTTGTAGGTTTGTGAGAAACATAGTGTTGTGTTCAATGTTTGATCTTTTGAGGTTATGACGATTCATTTCATTGATAATCTTGTTGGACCGAATGTATGCATGTTCAAGACTCTCTTCAGGTAATTGCTTGAAAGAATGATAATTCCACAGAGCTAGAGTCTGTTGTGTTTGTGTGCCAACATCTGCACCTTGCATCAATCTTTCCAAGGCTTTCCATAAGTCATGAGCAGTGATATTGTTGTCAAAGGCATTGTATATGTCATTGCTTAACCCACAAAGAATTAAATTCTTGGCACGAATGTCAGCTTCAAATTGAGTAAGTTCATCTTGACTTAGATCATCTTCAGTTTGTAGCCATTTATGTCCCTCGTTATCAGGGTCATCAACCTCTTTCATGACATAAGGACCATATTTGATGGAGTTAATCAATAGCTTACGTTCTTTGTAGCCCATGAGAACATTCATAAACCTTGACGACCATTGAACATAGATTCCCCGGTACNCATTGCTTAACCCACAAAGAATTAAATTCTTGGCACGAATGTCAGCTTCAAATTGAGTAAGTTCATCTTGACTTAGATCATCTTCAGTTTGTAGCCATTTATGTCCCTCGTTATCAGGGTCATCAACCTCTTTCATGACATAAGGACCATATTTGATGGAGTTAATCAATAGCTTACGTTCTTTGTAGCCCATGAGAACATTCATAAACCTTGACGACCATTGAACATAGATTCCCCGGTACAACATGGGAGGCCTTTCATCACTCCCTGCTGGCAATGCATCTTGAGTAGTAGACATTGTGATGGTGGATCTTTGATGTGAGATGCCGTTTTTGTTTGGATGTGGGGTTTTAGTTTGTTTGAAGTTGAGATGGTTGAGTGGGAATTTTTAAGTTGAGATATATAAATGATTAAAGTCTCTTAAGTCAAGGTATCGCAACAAAGTCTTTTTGACAATAACTATTGCAACTCTCTGGCGAGAATTGGGCAGAGTTTTCTTTCCCAAAAATGTGATTAACAGTAAGTCTCGGCAGATCAGGCGTTGCAAAAACTTGTGATATCACAACAATACAAGAGCTATCGCAACAACTTCTTGCGACTTGGGCAGAGTTTTCTTTCATAAATAGTGGGTAACCAAAAGCTTCGCAAAGCAAGTATCACAACAATTACTATCGGAACCCAAACGACTGCTATCGCAAATCAAACCAACTACTATCGCAGTCACCTATCGCAACCAAAAGAAGCTATCGCAACTTTTTCTAAGCCAAGTGTCGCAAACCCTCAAATTTTGCAAACAAATTTTACGAGCAAAATACTAAACCCTATTTTCATGAGAAAAATTACACTTTTTCAAAAACCCTTAAACCACAATTTCAACCTATATCTTCACTGAACGCATAAATTTTTTGTGTATGATGATACAAGCTCTTTCTTTTTTTTCTAACACACATTTTATAAGATTAAACACGTTTAAGAGTAATCTTTATACTACGTATGAAAGTAAAACTATTCTAGAGAGAGAAAGTTCTTAAATTTCTACAAAAACAAAACTTTTGTAACTAATGAAGATTGAAACAAAAATAAAAAATAACTATGTGAAACAACAAATCATATTTGGGTCTTGATACCGATTGTTGTTCCAAAATATCACGTCTATTACTATAACAATATTAGTGAGATAAAGTGGGTGGGGACACTTTAGTTTTGAGAGAGAAACGAGTGAAAAGAAGTTAAGTCTCGCATAGATAAGAAAGAACACGTACCTCATAATCCATGAGGTAGGGGGTATTTATACCCATACAATACCCAAGCATATTATCGCAATTATACAAGTGTTGAGAT
Source organism: Artemisia annua (assembly GCA_014162995.1). NCBI lineage: Eukaryota > Viridiplantae > Streptophyta > Magnoliopsida > Asterales > Asteraceae > Artemisia > Artemisia annua. The sequence goes on along the minus strand of LBNU01020195.1, from coordinate 214,186 downwards.
TGATATATGTTGTCGCAACAAACACAACGTACACAACATACCCTAAACTATTACAAAAGATAAATAGAAGTCCTTGCACTAATGATATACACTTTTGTGTCCTAACATATACGACGTACTTTACTTTGACAATGTTGATATAAATAATGCATAAAAACGTTATTAATATTTTTTGATATCCCTACCTTTTGATGATCACATAATGTAAAAACATTAAACGTAAAATTATTGCGTAAACAAGTACTTAGTTACAAATATCATTCAATCCAACAATATCACTTAAGGTATGAATAAACAAATGTCTAATATATTTTATGATCAAAGGGATTTTATTTAAACACTACAAAGTTTATAAAATCTTATAAACATCTTATATATTCTTTGAAAAACAATTTTGGTAATTAAAGGTAAATGTTTAATTCATAACAAATATATGAATTCAAATTTTTAACCAAAATCAGTTAGTTTTTCACCAAATAAAATTTCACCAGAAAAAGACAAGAAAACTAGCCATTACAGGAGGGCGCCCCCCTTAATTTTAAGGGGGCCGGCCATCATTTAAGGGGGCCGGCACGCTCCTGTTGTCAGATTTCTTTGCCTATAAAGTGCAAGAGAAGAATACTCCCTCAACATCATTTAAGGGGGCCGTCAATTTTTCCTCATCTTTTGCACGAAAATTTTCAGTCCTAATCCTCTCTAAACATCCTTCTGAATACTTTGATCATAAGATTATAAGTCTTTGTTTCAAGTGATTCAATTCCTCATCATTCAAAGTGCAAGAGAAGAATACTCCATCAACAACTAGTTAAGAAGTATTGTAGATTTGTGAATATAGTTATGGTAGTTGTGTAAATTATTTGTAAAGGTATAGAGAGATCATAATAAGTAGATTTAGGTATTACTAGTGAAGTGAAGT
>LBNU01020195.1:155095-183216 GCA_014162995.1 Artemisia annua | reverse complement strand
CAAAAGTGCAACAGTTAATTTTGAAAATTGGAAATCTTTTTGGAGTGGTTGTGAATTTTAGGAAAAAGGGAAATCAAAAAAAAACATTTAGAAGAAAATATTTTTGTGTTTTTTATTTGTGAAAATATTTACAAAAGCATTAACTCCTTCAAAAGAAGGGTCTTTCAAAACACATACTCTAAACGATCGACGACTAAATCTTATCAACCCTCCCCGGCAGCAGGGCATAAATTTGATCGTTCGAGATCTAGCCAGAGCAAAGCTTTAAGACCACGGATCGTTTGTCCCAAACGAGGGTTGAATTGATCTTGTCACTCGAGTCGTGAGTTATGTGAGATGGAATAGTTTGAAAGATGAGATTTGGTTTTAGTTTATACCTACGAAGACTTGTTTAAAACTTAAATGAAATAAAATACGAGTTTAAAAGAAAATAAGTTTGAACAAAGAAGAGAAAACATAAGTCTAGATTAAACGAAAGAGAATTAAGTTAAAATCTACAAAATATAAAAGAAATAAAAAGTAAAATGTTTTTCGTGTTTTGTTTTTAATTAACGAAAAGAAAAATTAAACTAAAGAAATGATAAAAGATAAAACGTAATAAAACTTAAACTAATGTGAAAAGAAAGTTAACTAAGTTAAAATAAAACTAAAAAGGTTTTAAAGAAATTTCGACAGAGTTTCGTTTAGAACTAAAAGAAATTAAACCTCACTCGATTAACGATGAGGTGAATAAAAGCCACACCCGGCTTATAAAATAAAATAGAAATGAAAACTAGAAAGTGAAACTTGACTCAAAAGAAAAAAAATGAAAATGAAACTTGCAAAACCTAGGACCAAACTCGCTATAAAAAGTTCAAACTCACTAAAAACAAATTATGATACTCGCTAGGTAAACAATAGAACCAAACTCGCTATAGAAAGAAAACTAGCCAAGACAAACTCGCTAGAACTTATAGCATACTCGCTAGAAAAATAAAGAGGATACTCGCTAGACTCAAATGTCATACTCGCTAAAACCTTAGAAAAATTCCATACTCGCTATAACATGGACAATACTCGCTAACCTACTAGCCCTACTCGCTAGAATAAAAGCTTACTCGCTGGAAATACTTTGATACTCGCTAGATATAGTTTTGCTACTCGCTAAATGACCAAAGAATTCCCAAACTCGCTAAACCCTAAATCTAGAAAACCAAACTCGCAAAAATTAAAGAAAAATAACGTTGGACGATTTTAGACTTGAAGCAATGATTAAAACTAAGAAAAACTTATAAAAACTTTATTGAAAACTAGTTTAAGAAGCTAAATAAGCTAGTGAATAAGCAAACGACTCAAAAATAAACTCTATCCCATAAATTTTTATCTCATACGCATAGATAACATGCAAAGTTGATGAAAAATACAAAAGCTTTTGTAGATGATTGAAATGGATGTAAAGAAAGATTGACAATAAACTTGTAAAGATTTAGAAAGAAGATTAAGAGTGACAATAAGCTAGAATTAAGACATGAAAATAAGCTTGCATAAAAGTAAAACTTACACTAATACACAAAATAAGCTAAGACTAATTTCTACTCCCTACTCCTACTAGCTTTCAAATGAAGCTACCCATGGGATATTTATCATGCTAGGGGGAGCTCAAGTTTACCTTCGTGTACATTTTGCCCCCTAGACTTTTACAACTCATGAAAACAACACATAAACTTCATTACAACACTAATAAACGTCTTAATTACTAAATGTAACGTCTTGTAACTTCGAGGCTTCGTGTTGACATGTATTTCAAAGGTCTTCAAAGATGTAAAAACGATCACTTGCTCGAATTCGGGAAGCTTCTTCTTATAAATCTCTTTCCACTTCGATTAAGCGTTTCTTTCATCTTCTTGAGCTATTAAGAAATAAATTCGTCGTCACGGGCTTTTCTTAAGTAGATATCATCGTTGACTCGGCTTCTTGACACTTTTCCACATCTCGTGCTCGTTTTAGGGCTTTTTGGTTGATTTTGTTGCCATTTATGCAATATCCTTCCATGCACGATCACAAACACAAAAACACGATATCTTGGGCGTTTAACGTTAGTTTTTTATCTTTTAGAGCCTGAAAATGGTGAATAAAAGGTATGTGAATAAGCACATACCATTACGGTAAGTAATAGGCCCCCAAGATAGGTATTTGTCAATAACCTATTATAAGAACAATAAAGTGCACCTTGTGTTTTCTCTAACGACCAAACGAGGATTGTCAATCACTAATAGTACTATCCAAACTTATTTACGTTCACCCTTCAAGTGATTAAGGTTCATGATTGAGGGACTTTTGACAATAGTAACTTATGCAAATAACAATGGCCTGACGGTATTTCAATACCCGGTATAAAAGACTTGTGTTCGAGTTTTGAGCATGTATCCCCCCTACGGGAAAAATAGTTAAAAAGTGGGCTATGAACTCACCTTAGTGGTAGTAGTAGTTTCGTAACTCAACGATGTTTTGCAACGGCTTCACACACAACCTAAAATATAATGCAAGTTTCAGTTGATAGTCTAAATCTGGTTTTATCGCGAATGTTAGATATTTAGTTATGAACGAATCTCGTGTTTGTTTAAATGCTTAAAGTTTGAAAACAAAGTTATATATTTATATAACTTGTAAGTAAAATGATCGATCATTGATGTAAATTTAGTATTCATAAATCAAAGTTTTGTAACTTATAACGGAAATGAAATAAACGTATCGTTTAAAAGAAATAAATAATATATCGTTGTATCGTTTAATTATAGTCACGAATTATATAACGTATATATATATATATATAAGTTAAGTTTATAAAAGTTTTATATTAAATATGTGTTTATATGTATAAAACATTAATATTATTTTTATAAAATAATATTTACAGAAAATCCTTTAAGTTTTACCAATTTACACTTTTAACCCTAACGATATAAATTTTACACCGTTAGTCCAAAATTAATTATTGTTTCATTTTAGGTCCAAGAATATCAATATTAACAATATTTACCCACAAATTCAATAATTACAGTTTATAACTCAGAAAATTCAGTTTTGACAGTTTTCACCCTAAGTTTCCCAATTTGGCAGTTTTAGTCCCTAGGTTGTAAAGTTTTGCAAATTTAGTTCACATTTTGTGAAATTAAAAACTTAACATTTTAACTTTCTAAATAAGCTCAGGACATTCCAATTAACTTATTTCAACTCCTTATTAGCTTAATAAGTGCTTATTTTGACTATTGGACCTTAACGAGACTATTACAAGGCCCAATAACGATTTATGATCCAATGGGCTTACGAAAGTTTTGGGCTTGGACTTGGGCTCAATTTTAGAGTAGGAAAATATTAAAGTTGGGCTTTCAGGACCAGCTTATTAAATAAGCTTAATGGGCTTATAAGCCCACGTTACTTTATAAAGTTTTATTAAAACTGTTTTTGGTCGTGTAAAAGGGGTAGGGCAAATGGTCTAAACGAGTTCAATAGGTCGAATAAATTATGTTCCCTGGTTGTTAGCCAAGTTGTTAACGAGGTCGAACCATAAAATATATATGTCGTGTGTCTGGAATTTAATTTAACGAGGCCAAGTAAACGACCAAAAGTTATTTTGAAACTGTTTCTATACTTAGAAATATTTCTAAGTCTTTTTATCATTTTCGAATAGGTCTAGGTGACAAAATAACGTGCCATTTTCAATGAGTAAACGTTATTATTTAGTTCCAAACTTTGTACATCTCGTTTGAGAACATGTCAAATATTATAAATGACGAATAAAATAGGTACGTCACGTTATTATTTTACGAAATAAAGAGACAAAGTAAATGTGTAAAATTTAGTATGACGAAATGCAAAATAAGGAAAAATATGATCGAGTGACTTACTTCACCTCAAAAGGTGGTGTTTTATGGTTCGTATGGTTCGAATTAGAGCAAGGGATCAATGTGGAATGGTTCACGGCCTAGAAAGGTATGAGACGAGCAAACTTGGTACTCCTTGGATCACTTCTACACCTCGTGCACTTCACCAACTTTCTGTCCCAACTCGTTTGGTATTCTTCACGTATATAACTGTTTGGTATGTTTTTGTGAGTGTGAGATCAACTGAAGCTGCATGGGAGTTTATATAGAGTGTTTTGGAGATGATGATAAGTATAAGAAGTCACAAGGGTTGTGTGTTGGCTTGGTTTCGATGTGTGGCACCTCTAGCTCATCCAATCGAATGAAAGTACAAATAGAATGTGTAAGTAAGATCTCCTGTTCATTCCTGACGTCTTACTGTAGCTTGTGTCAATTTAGAGTTCATTGGGGAGGCATGGGTGGTGGCTAGAAACCTTGTGACATGTTTTTGGATTTATTACACAAATGGTTTTGGTGGTTTACTTGGGGCAGTTTTAAGGTAGTAAACGAGTAGCATGTTAAACGAAATTTATTATTCTTAATTGTTAGCTAGGTGGTCAATCGAGTGGTAAAATAAAACGGCCATGTCGTGTGTCGAAATCAAAAGAATAGGGTGCATTTTGGAGGCGTCGTGGCTGGAAACAAAAGAAAGAAAAGAAAAATTTATCAAAGGGTGTGTTTGGGCTTAAAGCCCTTTGGGCTTGTGTTTGGTTTCGGCCCAGCAAGAAAGAAAAGAAAAGAACAAGTATTAAGGGTCCGTTTAGTTAGTAGTTGGGTTTAAGTGGCCCAATGGGTCACGGGGGCCCACGTAGTGAATTTCAAGGGTCGGGTTACGGTCCAATAATATTAGTGGGTAGTCTCGAGAATTTTCGTAGGCTCAGGGAATATATAATTATTGTACGGTAAATAAACGAAACGTATATTATAAAATATAAACGTTTAAAAATATATTCGCGATAATTTAGACTATTTAGGTTTGTGTGCAAGCATCGTTTCTAAGCAAATGATAAATCACAATTTACCGTTGTGATTTATATAACAAGTCTAATAAATAAATAAAAAAAATTTGTCACACGTAAAAGTGGGTATTTAAATAACGTAATAACTTGTATGTATTTACTAACCGTTTGGGAAAATTACGAGAGGCTACAACATCTTACACCAGAAATCAATCAGCTGCTTCTTGTTCTAATGTTCCCATCATTAATTCTACAGGAGTAAAAGTTGACACTAATGCTAGCAAGTCAAAGCCTAGTTGCAATTCAAGGAATGATAGGACTTCGCCAGCTAAAAGTGCTCAAGGAAAGAAAGTAGAAGACCACCTTAGGAACAATAAGACTGATCTGAATGTTGTGAATCGTGTTGATTCTAGTATTTGCTCTAGGCGTGCTGTAATTAATTCGAATTCTAAAACCATTTGTGAGATCTGTAATAACTCTTTAATTTCTGGTAATCATGATGTATGTGTTAAGACATGTTTGAATGCTTCTACTAAGTCCCCTGGTTGTCGTGCTGTTTATTATAAACGTGAAAAACTTGTTTGGAAAGCCACAGGAAGGATGTTTACTAATGTTGGTTATCATTGGAGACCCACTGGAAGGATAGTGTACCCATAGGATATAAACATCCCTTTACTAAGCAGTTTCATCCTAAGGCCTACAAAAATAGGGTTTGGAAGGAGACTGGTAGAACTTTTCCTATTAGTACCCAATGCGGTAAACATAAGTCTAGTCCCCCTGCACACCATGTCATGTCTAAAGATGCTAGTAATATTCCTTCCTCTGTTACTATTAACAACGTCTGTGCTAACCAATCGGACCCCACTTCTGGTTGGGGATCCAAGTTTTTCCGTTATCCATATCTGTCTGGTTCCAAATGCAGGTTGTACAAATCGCCCTGTGGTATTTGGACTCAGGCTGCTCAAAACATATGACGGGGGATCGCTCGCGGCTCAGAAATTTCGTGAAAAAGTTTATCGGGACAGTTAGATTCGGGAACGATCATTTTGGTGCTATAATGGGTTATGGAGATTATGTGGTTGGCAATAGCGTGATTTCAAGAGTTTATTATGTAGAGGCGCTTGGGCACAATTTGTTCTCCGTTGGTCAATTTTGTGATTCAGATTTAGAAGTTGCCTTCAGAAAACACTCTTGTTTTGTTAGAAGATTGGATGGTGTGGATCTTCTGAAAGGCAGACGTGGCACAAACCTCTACACTATATCCATTGAAGATATGATGCAAGCATCTCCAATCTGTCTACTATCTAAAGCCTCTAAGAACAAATCTTGGTTGTGGCATCATCGTCTACACCATTTGAACTTCGGTACCATCAATGAACTTACTCGCAAAGATCTTGTTCGAGGCATGCCCAGGCTGAAGTATGAAAAGGATCATCTGTGCTCCGCATGTCAACTTGGTAAAAGCAAGAAGCATACTCACAAACCCAAAACTATCAACACCATCAAATTAATCTAGCAGTTGCAAGTTGGACTCAATAAAACTGTTAGATTCATCCGCACAGATAATGGAACAGAGTTTGTCAATCAGCAACTCACCCAGTTCTATGAAGATCAAGGTATTACTCATCAAAGGAGTATTCCACGAACACCTCAGAAGAATGGAGTCGTAGAAAGACGAAATCGTACACTTGTAGAGGCAGCACGAACTATGTTGATCTTCTCCAAAGCTCCTATGTACCTATGGGGAGAAGCAATTGCAACTGCTTGTTATACTTAGAATAGATCACTAATACATTTCCTTCACTGTAAAACACCTTATGAGCTAGTACATGGAAGAAAACCCGATCTCTCATTCCTTCGTGTGTTTGGTGCATTATGCTACCCAACCAACGATGGCGAAGATTTGGGAAAACTCAAAGCAAAAGCAGATATTGGAATTTTTGTTGGTTATGCACCTAACAAGAAGGGTTACCGAATGTACAACAAAAGAACCCGACAAATCATGGAAACTATCCATGTCACGTTTGATGAGCTGACCGAGCAAACGGTTCCTGAATACTCCAGTTCAGGACCCGCATCTAATCTTTGGACTCCTGGACCAATCAGTTCAGGACTTTTACAATCTTCAACCACAGATGCTCCTTCTGCACCACCTACTAGTGAGGATCTGAAGAAGCTGTTTGATCCAATGTATGATGAGTATTTTGAACCCCAACAGAGAGTCGAACCAGAACAACAAGTCATAGGTCCAGATGCTGCTACTAATGATGAACCTCAACCTACTAACGAGCACTCCATCTCCATCTCTCTAAGTCAGAACGCTCCATCATCTAGTAATACCAATCCCACTGATCAACACTCTTCAACTCCTCAAGAAGAAGCATTTGATAACATATTTGAAGTGAATCATTTTACTCAACCACCTGATGAACCATTTGTCAACATTTTTGCTCCTGAACCATCTACATTGCCAACCTCCTCAGAAGACTTCAACATTGCTACTTCAATTCCTAGTCATCAACTTCATGAGCATATCAGAAAATGGACAAACGATCACCCGATTGACAACATCATTGGTAATCCATCCAGGCCGGTATCTACACGACGACAACTTGCCACAGATGCCTTATGGTGTTTCGTTGTCAACGTGCTGTCCAAGACCGAACCAAAGGATTACAAAGATGCTTTAACTAAAATGTCCTGGTTCACTGCAATGCAAGATGAAATCCATGAATTTGACAGACTAGATGTTTGGAAATTAGTGCCTCCTCCCGACTGTGCAATGATTATTGCCCTCAAATGGATCTTTAAAGTAAAACTTGATGAATATGGCGAAGTGTTAAAGAACAAAGCTCGACTTGTGGCCAAAGGATACAGACAAGAAGAAGGCATCGACTTTGAGGAATCATTCGCACCAGTTGCCAGAATTGAAGCTATCAGAATCTTCCTTGCCAATGCAGCTAGTCAGAACATGATTGTCTACTAAATGGACGTGAAAACTGCCTTTCTCAATGGTCACTTAAAAGAAGTGGTGTATGTAAGTCAACCAGAAGGGTTTGTTGATCCTGAACGCCCAAATCATGTCTATCGATTGAAGAAGGCACTATATGGTCTTAAACAAGCACCCAGAACATTGTACTATATTTTTTCCAAATTTCTCATAGCCAACCAATTCACCAAAGGAGTTGTTGATCCTACCTTATTCACAAGAAAGTTGGGAGAACATCGTCTCCATGTTCAGATCTATGTGGACGACATTATCTTCGCATCTGCCGATCCTTTGGAATGTGATAGGTTTGCACAAGAGATGAGTACTGAATTCCAAATGTCCATGATGGGGCAAATGTCTTTCTTCTTGGGACTTCAGATTTCTCAAAATCCACACGGTATCTTCATCAATCAATCCAAGTATACAAGCGAAATACTCAAGAAATTTGGATTTGAATCATGTGAATCTGTTGACACTCTAATGGTGGAAAGAACAAAGTTGTATGAAGATGTTGAAGGAGCACTTGTAGACCAAACCAAATATCGAAGCATGATAGGATCATTGATGTACCTCACAGCTAGCAGACCTTGATCTCTTATTTGTTGTATGCATATGTGCTCGTTATCAATCCAAACCTGCAAAGAAGCATTTAGAGGCAGTCAAAAGAGTCTTTAGGTATCTTCAAGGTACTATTCACATGGGCCTCTGGTATCCAAAAGACACTGCAATGGCTCTCACTGCATACTCTGATGCTGATCATGCTGGTTGTCAAGATTCTCGTCGAAGTACTTCAGGAGGTGCTCAATTCCTAGGAGATAAACTGGTTAGCTGGTCTTCAAAGAAACAAATGAATACATCAATCTCCTCAACAGAGGCTGAATACATTGCCATGTCATCCTGCTGTGCTCAAATCCTTTGGATGAGGTCTCAACTATCTGACTATGGTTTTGTATACAACAAAGTTCCGATGTACTGCGACAACAAAAGTGCCATAGCTCTTTGCTGCAACAACGTCCAGCACTCTAGATCAAAGCACATCGACATTCGACATCATTTCATCAGAGAACAAGTGGAAAAGGGAATCGTGGAACTCTACTTTGTAAGGACGGAATTTCAGCTGGCTGATATCTTCACTAAGGCACTCCTTAGAGAGCGGTTTCAGTTCATTCTCCCGCGCCTTGGAATGAAGAGTATCACTCCTGAATCACTCAAAAGTCTTCAGGAAGATAACGAGGAGTAACTGATTCACTTCACATATCCTTATACACATAACATTGGTTTGCTATTACTTCAGATAGCAACCCGTTCTTCAAAAATCCGTGTAAAAACACGTTTTCTTGTTTTCACTGTGTGTGGATTATTCGAAAGGTTGTACGCTTCAGTGCAACCTTTCTAGTAAAAGAAGAGAAGTCTTCTTTTCCCAAAATCTATTTCTTCTAAAAATTCTTCAAAAGAGATTTTGTGGTGTACAAGGTGGCCATCGGTCTTAAATTTTCTCGTATACGTTACCACTCACGTTAATGGCTATTAAACGTTAAAATGGAAAAACGGGTCATTAATTGAGGGGGAGCGTATGTGCTCAAAATTTCTGCACCTTTAAAAACTTTGTGCACCAGCCACAGTGAAACTTAAAAGTGTCTCAAAATCAGTAAACGTTTAAAATATTATCACATGTCTCTCTAAAGCTTTTTAGAAAATCATTTAAATCAATTGGGATCACAAAATCTCAAAAGATTTGAAATTTTATGATCGGGGGAGAGAATGTGATTTAAATATAAAAACTGGTTTAAAAGTGATGTTTTGGACTCATAAAGAATGTTTGTGGACTTACGAGAACGCTCCCTTATGTGCTAAAATTTTAAAGATTTTGGATTTTAATCAAAGCACATATTAAGGGGGAGCAAGTGATTGAATGTGATGTTTTCTTAGCTCATGTTTTTAATGCTGCAATTGTGAAACCCTTTTTCAGAAGTTGAGCTTTGAATTCATCATTTAAATGTGATGTTTTTTTTGGAATTGAAAAGATGTTTTGGACTCAAAAGATCGCTCCCGTATGTGCTAAAAATTTTAAAGATTTTGGATTATGATCAAAGCACATACTGAGGGGGAGCAAGTGCTGAAAAATGATGAATAAATGATCTCAAAATGAAAGCTCACCCGTATGTGCCAAAGTTGTAAAAACTTTTCAAATTGATTCAATCAATGTACACATATTGAGGGGGAGCAAGTGGCTAAGAGTCTTTCGCGTGTTTTTACAATAATAATAAAAACCGTGAATTGATTATGACTCAGAATTGACTCATGAATTGATGAAACACTATCGTTAGAATTCGAAAGGATTTAGCCAAGTAGAAAAGTACCGTTTCGAGAAGCTCTTATTAGATGTATACTTTGACGGGTCTAACTTCCTTTTCAAGGAATGTTAACAACATCAAGTTAGTTATTAAGGCTAGTTATCACCTAAAAGCTGATAATGGATCCTTTTAACTAAGCAACATAACCGTGTCCCTCGGGTATATGTCTATTAAGAGCCGATCAATTCAAATAAGTGCAACTCACCCCGACATGTGCAAATTTCTTTCTTCCTATGAGCACATGTTAAGAGGGGAGTATTTGAAAATGATAAAACTCTCAAAGTGTCAACAAAATGTGTTTCTTATTCATAAACACTTTGAGAGAATTTTCAATGAATTTGGTTATGTGATGATTGTGGAAAAATACCAAATGACCGACCAATTTACTTTAAAAGCATGGAGTTATAAGGATGGTAAGGTTAGGTATATGTTCCCATGATCCACCAGAACCGGAGGGATCTTCCCAGGGACAATCCAATAGATAGATTAGAAGTCCTTAGGAATGATTGAAAAAAAGGAGAAAAGTGAGAAAGGGAAGAGTGCCGACTAAGACTGAGCTAGGACTGGAATAAACCCAACAAGGTTCTAGTTATGAAGTCTTGGTAAGCACTGAAGGGGTTGAAGAATTAAAAAGAAATGAAATAAGAAAGGGTGAAAAGAAATAGCCCTCCAATTATTCAACCTTTGGGCAGACACCGGGTTCAATTCATATGCTACTGATTGTTACCAAGGTAACATCGGTATTGAAGATTAAGACGTCATGGACCCAGTGACGCACTGCACTAAACCTTCCAGCCACTCAAGTTCTCTTAAAAGAGCTTGTTTCATTCTCACGGGGAACCGTTGTAAACTATCGACTTGTCTCTTAAAGCTAGTTGATATTGAAACAGGAGACCCCTCCCTAGTCTCCGAATAGGATAACCAAATGTGCACTTATCGAGTCTAGAGCCAAGAGATGCATTAAAAGATCTCATAGGTACACTTGATACTCATACACTGGTGGTTCAACATTAAGGGCACCAGTTGTAATATTTCGAGTCCTACGCAGATCTTAGCAATCTGCCAAGAATACTTATGAGGGAATATACATAAGTATTTCCCAATGATTGAGTGGAAACTCCTGCCAGGGTCAACATCAAGCAGCCCTGACAGCAGGTCACTTCGGTAATCACTTGTGGGTTACGCTTAGTGTGTTTGGTGGTGTTCCAAAAGGTCTACAGTCGTGGGGTGATCTCCAGCGACTCACCTAATCGTTGGTGTACTTCGGTATGTCAGTGTAAGCCCTTTCGGGGGCATCCGATTAGGAACGGCCTTGGTAAGGATTAGAGAAAGTCTTCACACTATGCTATTGACAATCTCGAAATCCAAACTTTTAAGTGCCGGTATGTTTATTACTAACCAAGTTTTATGCAGCTCAACATACCATACTTACCGTGATCACCACCATCACTCAAGTTCCACATGCTCATACCAACATCTATAAGGAGTCGTCAGAGCTTTTCAACCATGAAGATCTACTCAACAAAGATGTATGAGCATGTTGGAAAGAAGTAACCTCTCCAAAGACAAAGAAGTTGACGATTGATGCCGATTGCTGAAAAGATGCAGATTCATCATCACATGCTTACACTTCAACATCATAACTCAAGATATCATAATCAAAGAATGGGCTTCAACTATGCTTCCTCAACTCTGATGCAGAAGATCATGATCAAGAAAAAGTGTAAGCATGACATCACAAAGACAATCACTACATTACAAAGAGACACATACACTCAAAGATGACTTGAAGCTAAATATATGGATGAAGAACGAAGAGCAAAGTCAAAAGATCATCATATACGTCAAGGAAGTCATCTTGAGTCGTACATCAGTAAAGAATCAACGACTACGAGCTACAGAAGTATCTTCAAAGATCTCAGTGCAAGAAATCAAGAATCAAGATCTTCAATGATATCAACAAGGGTGACCTCTCTTAGGGGGAGATTGTTAGGAATACGATTTTTGGATAAGAAAGATTCGGTCACCCATAAGAAAGATTCGGTCACCCCCGACATGATTAAGCATTGTTTAGCTCGTAGTTGTTATATTAGTTAGTTAAAAGTAGTTTAGATGTAGATTAGTTCGCGGAAGAAGGACGGGTCTTTACCCACTGTATACCTGATCCGCAGCCCAAGTGGCATGCCCCAAGTGGCAAACCCCCATGTATATAAACCCCTCTCCATCCTTGGAGAGGGTAAGCCTTCTCATAATCTCATTTTCTTTTTTTTGGTTTTCTCTCTAAGGCTTCACTTCTTTCTCTCTCTACTTTCTCTCTCTAGAATTTCTTTCTTTCTCTCTTGCGTGGAACGAACCAAAACCACATAATTATTCATGTTTGTGATGTTATCTAGTATTCTACACAGATGCAGGCAAAAACCGCTGACTCTGCATGTACCTATCAGTTGCAGGTGACATGGGCATAGAAGTTGGAGCAAAGGCTCTAGTGAGAGGTGTAGTATTCTCATCCTCTGCATCTGATGACAAGGCAATAGGGTGGGAATACGAAGACATGGTATTGTAATAATCCCGATTAGTAAATATAAGTTATTAGCACAATCATAAACATGATAATATAGCAATGAGTCATATGAAAAGTAACATCTCTACCAGATGTTTGGAAACGCGTAGGCACGGAGGGCGTAAGGTGATATTTTGTAAAAGTGGTCCGTTTTAAAGTGTGGTTATAGTCCAATGTTTAAAAACATCTGGTTCTCTATAACCGTGGCTCTGAATACCAATCTGTAACACCCCCAAAAGTTGTCAATAACAGCGGAAGACTTAATAATGATAGCGGAAGACTTTCGGGGTATTACTTCAAGGATCTTTGGCACAATCATAGAAAACGACACAAAGTGACGTATTAAAGTTTAGTTTTATTGAAAATACCAAATATTCAAGACATAAGATGTTTCATTATTTAAACAACAAGTTTATTTGAAATGTATCAAAACATTTATTTAAGCCCGTGCCAGTTTATATGCCCACTCCGTGCCTTCAAGTTCCGTCCTGTTTAGTTACCTGAGATAAACATGCTAAAGTCAACATAAAGTTGAGTGATATTCATAGGTTTAAGTTTAATAGTTTGAATCACAAGTTAAAGAATGTACTGCAATCACATGCAATCAATAAGTTTAAAATCAATGTTCCTGTTATTGCCTTAAGCTCATGACACACAACGATTAACAGCCAATCATAATCTCAAGTTATGACGGTAAGTAGTAGGCCCCCAAGATAGGTATTTGCCGATAACCTATTATAAGAACAATAAAGTGCGCCTGGTGTTTTCTCTAACAACCAAACGAGGATTGTCAATCACTAATAGTACTATCCACACTTATTTACGTTCACCCTGCAAGTGATTAAGGTTCATGATCGAGGGAATTTTGGCAATAGTAACTTAAGCAAATAACGTTGGCCTGACGGTATTTCAATACCCGGTATAAAAGACTTGTATTCGAGTTTTAAGCATGTATCCCCCCCACGGGAAAAATAGTTAAAGAGTGGGCTATGAACTCACCTTAGTAGTACAGTAGATGTAGTAGTATCGTAATCTCAACGATGCTAGGCAACGGCTTCACACACAACCTAAAAGATAATGCAAGTTTCAGTTTGATAGTCTAAGTCTTGTTTTATCGCGAATACTAGTTATTTAGTTACGAATGAATCTCGTGTTTGTTTAAATGCTTAAAGTTCAAAAATAAAGTTATATGTATATATAACTTGTAAGTACAATGATCGAAGATTGATGGAAACTTATGTCAAGTTATAGTTTATAGATGATAAATCGTATTTGTAACTTATAAGGAAAAATGAATCACATCTCGTCTTAAAAGAGAAGAATAATATATCGTTAGTTTAATTATAGTCGTGAGTTATATATGGTATATATAAGTTTAAATTTATAAAAGTTTTATATTAAATATGTGTTTTTATAAATAAAACATTAATATTATTTTTATAAAATAATATTTACAGAAAAATTCTCCAAGTCTTACCAAATTACACTTTTAACCCTAACGATATAAGTTTTACACCGTTAGTCCAAAGTTAAATATTATTACATTTTAGGTCCAAAAGTATCAATATTTACATTTATTAACTCCATGTTTTATTATTAACAGTTTCTAACTTCAAATTTCCAGTTTTGACAGTTTCTACCCAAAGTTTGCAACTTTGGCAGTTTTAGTCCCTCGGCCAAGAAATTTTGCAAACTTAGTCCAAAAATCAACAAACTTAAAATTTAACATTTATACTTTTTCTATGAGCTCAGAATATTCAAAATAGCTTAATTCAACTGCTTATTTCATTAAAAATCTTATTTTTCTCTTAATGGGCCTTAACGAGTACATATTAAGGCCCATTAACATTATTCGATCCATCGGGTTTACGAAAGGTATGGGCTTGGTTTTAGGCTTGTCCTAGGGTCCTAATAACATATTTAAAGAGCTTGTTTGACCAGCTTATGGCATAAGTTTAAAATAAGCTTAATGGGCTTTAAGCCCTTTTTGTTAATTATAAAGGTTTTAGAAAAACTGATTTTGTACAAACGGATAGGCTTTTGAAAACAGCTTATATGAGATTTTTAGATCAAACCATTTATGTTTCATGGTTGCTAGTAAGGTGGACAATGAGGTCAAGCTTTAATATTACTTAGTTATGTGTCGACTTTATTAAATACAAGGCCATATGAAACGTGCCAAACCATTTCTGAAAATAGCTAAAGTTCACTGAAAATATTCTAAGTGTTGGTCTTTATGACTAACTAGCCGAGTGACCATATAAACGTGACTAAAACTTGGGTTAAATGTTAATAGTATGGTCGAATCTTTGTTGTAGCTAATTGTTGACATAGTATATATGTTGTACGTGCAAAAATAATTATACTTTACTAATCCCGTTTACTAAATAATTAGCCAAAGTAAACGATCAAAATCATTTTTGAAAACTGTTTACTTAGTCAAAAATATTCTAAGTCTTTAGAAAGTTTCGAATGGGTCAAGTAGACTTCTAAACGTATCGAATACATTATGTAAACGTCATTTTTAGTTCAAAAACTTTGTGGCTCTCCATTGTTAGTATATTAAACATCTTATAGGTCGAATAAAATCTATATATCGTGTTTTTATTTTACGAAATAAATGATTAAAGTAAAATGCAAAAACTGAAAAATATCAAAATTATATATATATGAAAAAGAGTATGCGTGCCTTACCTAGCCACAAAAGGGTGTGATAGACGAATATAGATGTCGAGCTGGAACAAAAGAGGAATGTGGTTCGATTCTCAGCTAACCAAGGATCTAGGATGAGCTAAGTTTGGATCTTGGACTTGATTCTAACCCTTCGAAAACTTGGCAAACTTTCTGTCCCACTTTCGATACTATAATATAACGAAAATGGATTTTTGGTACGTTTTGAGTGTATCTTGTAACTGAGCTTGTATGGGCATTTATATAGTGAATGTTGTGAGTGTATAGAAGTTGTGTTCACATGAGATGGGGTGTTAGATCGAGTGTATTGCATCTCCACCTCTCCTTGTGCCCAATCATGATATTACAAGGCGTATAAAGACAAGAAACGTATAAGGTTTGGTTCTGAATATTCCTGACATTCTCTTAAACGTTCACATTTGGTTTTCCATGGATTGGGAGCGTTGGAGGTGGTTTTGGAGGTATTGACACGTTTTCACAATATTTCTCAAAACAGTTTTCATGGTTTATTTTGGACAGTTTTAAGGCAGTGAACGAGTGAGTTATGTAACGAACTTTATCATTTCTAATTCTATGCAGGTGGTCAATTAGGGTGGGTAATAATATTCGTAGGTTGTTTGTCAGATTTGCGAGAAAACGAGCCCTTTTGTGGCCTTGGTCGCGACTAGGTACAAAGAAAGAAAGAAAAAAAATTACAAAAGGGCGCTGGGTTGGGCTGCTGGGTCTGGTGGGCTTGGGGTTTGGCAGTTCAGGCCCAAAGGAAAAGAAGGAAAAATAGTGAGTCTGTTTGGTGCAGTTTGGGTCTATACGTGGCCCAATGGGTCCTGTGGGCCCACGTAGCAAACTTCGTGAGTCGGGTCTCGGTCCAATAATATTATTGATCAATCTCGGGAATTTTCGTAGGCTCGAGAAATATATAAATAGTGTACGGATATTAAACGAAACGTATATTTATAAAAATAATGCGTTTAAAAATATATTCGCGATATTAGACTATCAAGGTTCGTGTGTAAGCATCGTTCCTAGGCAAATGGTCAATCACAAATATCGTAGTGATTCACGTAACATGTCATGTATAACAAAAAAAATTGTTACCCGCAAAAATGGTATTTAAATAACGTAATACCCTTTTATTCATATTTATTATTTACTAATCGTACGGGAAATTTGCGAGAGGCTACAGGTTTGTTCCAGTCCTAGCTCAGTCTCAGTCGGCACTCTTCCCTTTCTCACTTTTCTCCTTTTTACAATCATTCCTAAGGACTTCTAATCGTTCTACTGGATTGTCCCTGGGAAGATCCCTCCGGTTCTGGTGGATCATGGGAACATATACCTAACCTTACCATCCTTATAACTCCATGCATTAAATTAAAGTGGTCGGTCTTTTTGGTATCTTTCCACAATCGCCATATAACCAAATCATTGAAAATTCTCTCACAGTGTTTATGATAAGGAAACACATTTTTTTAACACTTTGAGATTTTTATCATTTTTCAAATGCTCCCCCTTAACATGTGCTCATAGGTTAAAGATAGAAAATTTGCACATGTCGGGGTGAGTCGCACTTTTGAATTGATCTACTCTTAATAGACATATACCCTAGGGACTCGTTTACGTTGCTTAGTTAAAGGGATCCATTATCAGCTTTTAGGTGATAACTAGGCCTAATAAATAACTTGAAGTTGTTAACATTCCTTGAAAAGGAAGTTAGACCTGTCAAAGTATATATCTAAGAAGAGCTTCTCGAAACGGTACTTTCTACTTGGATAGATCCTTTCGAATTCTCACTTTTTGTGTTTCGTCAATTCGTGAGTCAAATCTGAGTCATAATCGATTCACGGTTTTTACTTGTTATAGTAAAAACACGTGATAGACTCTTAGCCACTTGCTCCCCCTCAATATGTGCGCATTGATTGATTCAATTTGAAAGTTGTTAAAACTTTGGCACATACGGGTGAGCTTTCATTTGAGATCATTTATTCACCATTTAATCACTTGCTCCCCCTCAATAAGTGCTTTGTTCATAATACAAAAACTTCAAACTTTTAGCACATACGGGAGAGCGAATCTTTTAAGTCCAAAAACATCCTTTAACGTCCAAAAACATCACTTTTAAATCAGATTTCATATTTAAATCACATTCTCTCCCCCGATCATAAAATTTTGAATCTTTTGAGATTTTATGATCCCAATTGATTTAAATGCTTTTAGAGAAAACTTTGGAGAAAATGTGATAAAAGTTTAAACGTTTATTGATTTTGAGACACTTTTTAGATTTCACTGTTGCTGGTGCACAAAGTTTTTAACGGTGCAGAAATTTTGAGCAAATACGCTCCCCCTCAATTAATGACCCGTTTTCAATTTTAACGTTTAGTAGTCATTAAGTTGAGTGGCAAGGTATTCGAGAAAATTTAAGTCCGATAGCCACCTTGTAAACCACAAAATCTCTTTTGAAGAATTTTAGAAGAAAGAGATTTTGGGATGAAAGAAGACTTCTCTTCTTTTACTAGAAAGGTTGCACTGAAGCGTACAACATTTCGGATTTGCATGTATGTAAAGTAATCCATGCCCGGATGGAATTCATCCGTTGTTAGGAACAATCGTCTTACTGGTGTCAAACTGGTGACGCGTTTTCCTCAAATTTTGAAAACCGGGTTGCTATCTGAAGTAATAGCAAACCATAATTTTACGAACGGGTTACAGTCTGAAATAACTGCAAGCCATATAGGCATGTTTTGGAAAAACTTTTTGAACTTCTGTTCGAACTTCATTTAAAAGACCCGTGTCATTATTGAATGACATTTCTAGGACCGTAAATGTTATCGGAGCCAGAAGACATGCCTTAAAACAAAGACTATTTTTGGTATTTTCTGGTTTTTCTGATTTTTATAGTTTTTATAGGTTTTATATTTTTGTATTTTTCTTTTCTGGGTTTTATATAATATTCAAGGATATTTGAAGCTAATCCATTACTCCTCATTCTCTTCCTGAAGACTTTTGAGTGATACTGGCATGAGACTCTCCAAACCAAGTTGCTGGAGAATAAATCGAAACCGTTCTCCAGGAAGTGCCTTAGTGAAGAAATCTGCCAGCTGAACTCTGTCCTTGCGAAGTGAAGTTCCACCCCACCACTAGAGAATCCATTTGCCAGAAGAACCATTGACAGTACATCGAACCATGCCCAAGACTCCTGCTTTAGGCTATAAAGGGTCCTTTAGCAGACGGTAGACATGGTTAGGGCGATCAAGATTCCTCAAAATCAATGCTTTTCTTTTGATGATGACCCTAAGCTGCAACCCTTGCCTTGTATTCAGAACGTCATCATGCTCATCAGATTTCACTTTAAGGATCCATCTAATAGCTATAATCATTGCACAGTCTGGAGATGGTGCCAATTCCCATACTTAAAGTTGATTGAATTCATGTCTTTCTTCTTGTATCGCATTAAACCAAAATTCATTTGATATGACAATCTTAAAATCTTTAGGCTCGACTTTGGATAGTATGGAATTATAAAAGCACCACAAGGCATGTGTGTTCAGATCACTTCGTGTGGACACTGGTTGAGAAGGATTCCCATTATAGTGAAGATCATGTGGTTGTGGGTAGGAAACTGATGTGCTTGTGTTAAGATCTCCTGAAGAAGAAGCCTTAGATGAAGATTCAGGAGTAAACGTGTTTCAGAACGGAGCAACACCAGGTGGAGCAGATGGATTTACTTCAAATGAATCGTCGACTGCAGTGCCTTGATGTACGGAAGGAGATTGAAAGTATGATGATGTTGATTAATGATTTGTTGATGGAGCGTCTTGAGCTATTGAAACAGGACAAGATGAACCATTTTGGATCATTTGGAACATGAGCTGCGATGGCTGGTGGTACCAGTGTATCACCAATTGGCGGCTCAAAGTATTCATCAACCACTTGTTTAGCCAAGATCTCCAAATCCTTATCGATAGATGGTACATAAGGTACATGCAGGAGTGGGATACTGTATAATAACTGAACTGGTTGGTTCAGAAAACAAAAGTTTAGACGCGAGTCCTACGCTGATGTGTGCAGAAGCCATAGGCTCAGTCAGCTCATAGAATGTGATGTGAACGGTTTCCAAGATTCGTTGGGTTCATTTGTTGTAGATTCGGTATCCCTAAGATCTGAAGCATAACCAACGAGGAATTCAAAAACTTCTCATGCTTTTAACCTTTCCAGATCTTGATTGTCAAAATGGTAGTACCCAAATCTAATTATCCTGATAAACTTATTCACGAAATTCTCAAGCCCTGAGTGATCCCTGATTAGTTTAAGAAGCTTTTGACATGAGTACCACATATAGAGTATCGTACAGTACATTGTAGAAGTTTGAAGTCAACATCTCTTTAACTTTTGTCACCAAAGCTTTTGAGTCTCCTGAATGATACTGTGAGGCTGTAGTTTCCATGATATAATCTTAAACGGGATTTTACAACTCTTGTGACTTAAACCGGGAGATCGATTCTCTCCCGGGATTTTACTAAAGTCAACAAAAGAAACCGAAAGATGTAATATGCGAGTTAGACTTAGAGTGAGATCCGGGATAAGTCATAATTTGCACTAAGTGTCAAGTCGCGACAAGTCAAGTTACAATAGATCCGATCGTAATGAGTCAAGTCGTAAGGATTAACTCACAACGTCAAATTACAATCAGACTAATCGAAACGACTTAAGTTACAACAATTCACCAAGCGCAAGTAGTTAACAAATCACTAGAATCTCACAGCTGAGTTAATCACTAGGCACCACCAAATCGTCGAATTTTAACCTCCTCATTATGAAGCTTTGGTAGCTCAGCAACGTATCATCTCACGCTTGAATAGTTCTTCTCATCTTTCTTCCAGCTGAAGGCTGAAGTAATGTGTACCACAAGTATCCAGAGACCACTTCCCCCAAGTAGTTGAAATGATGCAATCAGTCTCATTATATGAAGCTCAAAAACCCGAAGCACACTTGTACCTCTTTTATCATCAGAAACTGTTTCTTACATCTCTTCCCCCACGTAGTTGGAATAATACACCAAAAGAACGAGTTAAAACACTGATTGTCTATGCGGTTATGACATTTGTCTTCCCGGCATAACGTCATGTACGACGAAGTATTAAGTTCATCACGTGTACTCTTTATGCATTCAGATGTATGTCTCTTTTCTCCCTTGTTGGTTTTGATACCTCAGAATCAACAACACATTTTTGCACAATAACTTGAAATTTTGCGAGAAGAACAACATTTGCTTAGATGAATCCTGTGAGAATCAACTGCTACAGGATCACTCTCTGACTATCACAATCAACCCTTATATTCAATCAACTATTGCTATGACCACATTGTGAAGTAAAACTCGATATTCCCAACTTGAAAATGAAGTAGAATTCCCCGTTATTTTGACTTAAACTTGCACCAATGTATGACAAAGAGCGGTGTAGAGACTTCATGCAACATCGAATCCCTAAGTACTTTATACTCTTCAACCAACCAACCATCAAGTATAAGACGTACATCACCTCTTGATTATCGACAACTCCGTGTGAATTGTGACACTGAGTGTGATAGTTATTTTGTGGTAATAGAAAAGAAGAATTACCAAAATAACTAGATATCCAAGTCTTCGTCAATGTAGAGATTAAAAGCTCGAACAAGGATCATCAAGATACTAGGTACACTTACCCGTGAAATTTCACTTCAATCTTAAATAACTAATACCAAATAAACTCTGTGATCACTTGACATTCCATTTCCAAATTCTTAGCCGACATTTTCCTTTAAATTTTTGTGGTTGATTTACAGAGTGCACATTAGAAGGAACAACAATCCATGAAGAAGGGGATTCTTCAGAGTCCGGTTTTAGGAAAGGAATACCAGAAGACGGATCATTATTCATGTGCAGCTTCAATATCATGATAGTCATCATCAACACCTTGAAGAATAACTGGAGATTGGGTTTCGTGAGTAATCTGAGAAATACTTTAAACTAGTGCATCTTGCTCAATGGAGATGGAAGAAGATGAACCAAGAGCCAACAGAAACCGAAGAAGGAGCTTCAGAAACTAGATGTTCAACATTCTTTGAAGCTTGGAAGTATTCATCAAACATAAATCCCAGTCATTCTTAGTAAATGGAGCATTAGGTGTCTGAGGAGAGTTGAATGACCATTCTTCAAGCATCAATCATCATGTAGTAAGTGAATAAAAATACACTCAATCATGTAGTTTATTCACACGAAGTTTGCCATTTTTGATTGAATACGCATAAAAATCAAAAATTGCATACAAAGTGAGTGAATAAGCATACACTCAAAAATTTCATACGAAGTTTGCCATTTTTGATTGAGTATCAAGTGAATGAAAAATACTATCAATCAAGTATTTCATTCACCCAAGTATCAAGTGAATGAAAACTACTATCAATCATGTATTTCATTCACCCTTCTCCCCCTCAAAAATTGCAAATGAGGTTGTAATTATTGACCAAGTATATAAGAATTCGATCAAAGATAGGTAGATCTACTTGATGAATGAACGAGCATGGAGAAAGCATGAAGCATGTTGTTGAAGATGATCAAACCCAGGAAGATTTCTCTTCTTCCGAAGATAAGGCGCACTGAATCGTACACCTTTCTTTTCATTGATGAACGGGGCCTGAAGTGTTGTCAGCAGATACCATAATGATGAAATTGAGACCCGAGGCTTGAACTGTGGTGTTCAAACGTCATAATGATGAAGAATGAGGCCTGAACTGATGTATTCAGACGTCATAGTACACATACATCATCATTGACATTCCAGACCTCCTGAAGCAGGAGATATGCTTGCTTTAGGCCTCCAGACTTTGAGTCTTCTCATATAGTGAATGAGTGATGTACCTGCAACTGAGTAAGGACTACCTGCACTAACATCACAAACTTGATTCCATATATATGGGTTAGTGACAACAATATCCAAACCCTTGGGGGTTTCACGGTCAGCCATGGCATTGCCATCGGTAAGCAGCTTTCCGGTAGGAATCCACTTGAGTCCAACATTCTTAAAAATTCTACCAGTCGGCATCAACTTATGGCAAGGTCTAGGATTGTTAAGATTCTTATGCATAGTGGAAGACTTATTGCTATTCCTAGTCTCAAAAGATTTAGCAGTTGGTATCCACCTAGGAGCAGTTTTAGGTTTGTTTTGCTTCATATGCATTCTAGATGACTTACTATAACTCCTAGACTCAGCAGGTTGCACCTTAGCCATGTTTCTCAATAACCTAGGAGGCATCATACAAGGTTGTGAACCTAAGATACCATCCTTATGAAGTAGTGCCCTTTTTCTAGCTTTTTCTAGATCATAGTTCTTGTGCAAGTCATTTATATCATAAGTGTTTTGAATCTTAATGCTTGGTTTTGACACTATTTTCGAACTAATCCTAGAGGAGCTGAGAGCAGGAGTGGCTACATGTTGAGGTTTAGTAGAACTAGAAGCAATAGTCTTAGGCAAATAATGTGGAGTGACTGGTTTTGTCAAAACTTGTTCCGCATCAACTTGGGAGGCAAACCGTGTTTTTGAAAGTTTTTGTCGTTCAGATCTGAACGCAGTCGGTTGCCTAACAACAGATTGGTTTCTATTCAATTGAGAATCTGGTTTCCCCAAGATTGATGGTTTTGCAAACATAGTGTACACATAATTCCCTGTTGCTTTTCTTAGCTCATTTTTTAATGCTGCAACTGTGAAACCCATTTTCTGAAAACTATTCATCATTTTTGGCAATCAAAGAATTTGTTTGATCTATCGTCTTAGTTCTTGTTTCTTTGATTGTCTCATTAATATTTTTACAATTCACTTTCAAAGACTCATTTTCCACAAGTAACTTAGCCACATTTTGTTCCAATTCAATAACAGCACAGTCATGTTCAACCTTAACTTCACTACACATATCACACATCTCAGTAACACGTTTTTTCAGGTTGTTGATTGTCAAGTTCTTGGTTTCTAGCTGATCTTTCAAATCATTAATCATAAAGTATTCACGGAAATCAGGAAGTTCCGGATTTTTACATGGTTGATTAGTTTGAAAACTTTCTTCCTTTTGTTGCATTGCGATTTCAAGAGAAATACAATGTTTTTCAAGTTGCAAAAATCTCTTTGAAAGTTCATTAAAAGTTTCTTTATCAACCATATCATTTGATTTAAAAGCATCAGCCGTCAACACATAACTTAACAAATCAATACGTTCAGCATCCTGATCACTTTCTCCCCCGTTATGACTCATATTTGTTGAGTTAGACATGGTATTGCTATCAGTCTTTTCCAACAAATTTGTGTCATAAGTGAGTTTGATTTGATCAGTATGCTCCCGTTCATTAGAGAGCACATTATGTTGAACAATTAAGGGTACCTCAGCACATGACATTTGTTCATTAACCGGTCTAAAATCAGCATCCATGCCATGGGTGACTAGAGTCACTGAACTGCTGGCAGTGTCAAGCTTATCAGTCTCTGATCCTTTACGCATCGTGACACCTAACCCAACATCCAAAGCTTTACCCGAATCGTCAATACCATCACATGATTGTACCAGAGATCCCTTCACTTTGTCGTCATCCAAACGTCTGTGTTGTGCTCTTTCCTCAATGAATGCCTTAACATCACCCATGAGTTGGATGAGTGTATCTCTGAACGTGTCAACCTCAATTCCCGTATGATTAGCAAAGCACCTTTTAGTCATCTCACTGTAATGGTCATACTCCAGAGTGAATTTTGAATCAAAGAATACTTGGAGTTGTTTGTCAATCACACAAAGAGCAGCCATGGATACAATTTTTGAAGATTCTTCTTAGTCAAGTTGTTGTTGTAATTGATCTAAGTTAAGAATCATTGTGTCTGTGAATGTCTGAACATCTTGACCAAAGAGTGTTTCAAATGCACGTTTGATTCCCTTCTTGAATCCATTTCCCTCTAAAAGTACCAAGAGGTGTGAATGAAGTTGTCAAAAACAGTCTATGCAGCTTTTCTCTACGTTATTGAACAATTTTTGTGGCTGAAGAAACTCTTTCTCTTGAGAATTCGAGCATGAACATTCCACCTCAGCATAATCTGACTCGAAAACGGTTATCTGATCAGAAGCGTTTTTCAGTTGTACTTTGTTGTGAATCTTAAGTTCATCGTCCATGTCGTACAACTTGAGTATCTCCGAGATGACAGAATCTGACTTGGTAGACATGATTGTGAATGTGCACGAGATTTTACAATTCTATGATTTAAACCGAGAAATAGATTCTTTCGCGGGATTTTACAAAATCAAGAAGAAACCGTGGAATGATGCTGAGTACTTTAGTAATTGAGTGTGAGATGATAGACTTTGCAAGGTACAGTTAGTAATCTAAGTTAAGTCACAACGAGTCAAATCACACCAAGTCAAATCACAATTAGTCAAATTGCAGGAATCAACTTGCAACGTCAGATTGTAATTGCACAAGTTGCAACAACTCAAATCGCAACAAATCTCAAATCACTAACTATTCAACTCGCAACGTATTGTCAACTCACAACTACTTGATCATCTAGCATTGTGTTATTAACCAGCAGTGTGATTTGGTTCGGTTGATGCAAGTTACTATGGTGGAATTAGGGTCTGAAAACTTAAAACCTCAATAACTTCACTCCGGAGGTGTTTGGGCCTCGAAAAATTTGTTTCACGACTTCGTGGTGAAACCTCACAATATTGAGCCCGTTCCGGTCGTTTTGACAGGTATTTCGCTGAAAACGGAGTTACGGTTCAAAAGTTATGGTCGTTTGAAGTTTTAACGTAAAAAGTCAACTTTGGTCAAACTGCAGCTTTGGAGATTAACTTAATCGCCACCAGACTTAATCGCCACCAAAGTAATCGTCACAACAGTTAATCTCCACAAAAGTTAATCGCCACTTAAGTTAAACGCTTAACAGAGTTAAACGCCACAAAAGTTAAACGCCTCAAAAAGTTAATCGCCAGAAAAAGATAATCGCCACTAAGATAATCGCCAAAATGACACTAAAGTCCAAACTAGTCGCTGTCAACTTGTACTTAATCGCCACGAGAAAAACGCTGCTTGTACTTAATCGCCACGAAGCAACACTTACTAAATCATTCACCAAATCAAACCAAGGACCGATATGCCTATTCCAACACCAAACCTATGTAACTACAACCATCCTAAGCATAAAAGTACAATCAAAACACATTCTTTAACATCACAAAGATCAAACCAAGGTGTTTTCTATAGAAACTTATTCTAACCAAGTACAACCATAAAAACCAACCACAAATCCGTGAATCTAAGGCCCTAAGATGAAACCTTGAATCTTGATACCAATTGTAAGATATCACATATCATCAAACTCGTATGGTGTACATGGTTGGATCGTTTCAAGAAGAAAGAAAAGAAGAAGAAAACTAGAGAGAGAAAGTAGAGAGAGAAAGAAGATGGCACCAAGAGAGAAAACCAAAAAAAAAGAAAATAGATTATGAGAGGTGCACCCTCTCCAAGGATGGAGAGGGCCTTTTATATGTACATGAGTTTTTGCCACTTGGGCTGCGGATCAGGCATACAGTGGGTAAAGATCCGTCCTTCTTCCGTGAATACTAACTACTTCTAATCTACGTTTTACTAACTATTATAAATACTACGAGCTAAACAATGCTTAATCGTATTTGGGGTGACCGAATCTTTCTTATACAAAAATCGTATTCCTAACAACATCCTTTAACACTAAAAGGATCAAACCAAGGTGTTTTATTAAGAAACCTATTCTAACCAAGTACAACCACAAAACCAACAATAAATCCGTGAATCCAAGGCCCTAAGATGAAACCTAGGCTCTTGATACCAATTGTAGGATATCACATAACATCAAACTTGTGTGGTTTAGTGGTATGGATCGAATAGATAAGAAGAAAAACATAGAGAGAAGTTAGAG
Organism: Artemisia annua; assembly: GCA_014162995.1. NCBI lineage: Eukaryota > Viridiplantae > Streptophyta > Magnoliopsida > Asterales > Asteraceae > Artemisia > Artemisia annua. The sequence continues at coordinate 156,800 of LBNU01020195.1, read as the reverse complement.
AGAGAAAGTAGAGAAGTTGGAACCTTAGAGAGAGAAACCAAAAAAAAAAGAAAATAAGATTATGAGAAGGTCCAACCCTTATTGCGTGTCCTCACACAATGTAATCACATCACGCCTTAAGGGTAAATAATTTCAAAACCTCTCCTTACTAACTTTGAAAAGTAGCAAAACGTTCAAGAGAAATTCGAAACCATTTATTCCCTAAAACGCCCCGGCTTTCCATTTTAGACTATGTACATCATATATTACACTATTTTAGCATATGACGGTGTGAATGACTTTCATTATCTTTCGATAACGATTAAGGGTCATAGAGCAAGAACACGATTCATAGAAAAGTGACCGATTGGATAAAATTCATCGTCCCTGATTTTTCACAAGTCCCAAACTAAGTGCAAAAACGAGATCACCGCTTACTTAGACGTTAGATACCAATACCACTCATGGAAGTTACTTGTGTGTGGTCACCTCCCGCTCCCAAATCTTAGTGCATCTAGAATTTTTTAATTGATTTGAGAAATGAATTGCTTCATATTTTCTCGTTTCAATATGATTTAGTCCGATAAAGATACCAAATTCAAACGCTAAGTAGTTATCGATCTTCCCTTAAGAAGGTTTGCAAGAGAAATGTGGTCCACATCAAGGATATTGGATACATACAAAGACTTTGGAATACATCATAAATAGACATAAGTTGGCGAGTACATTTCACGTGCACCTCATGCGTCCGATCTAGGATCGTAACATGCACCTCACGCGCGACCAACTTTAGTCTTAACACTAGAACTCATGATCCATAAATCTTCAACATACATCCTTATTCTTTCTTTTCTTTTTCTTTTTCTTTTCTTGATACTTTTTTTTTTATTTTTTCTTTCTTTTTCTTGCCTTAGTAACTTCTCAACTCCGAACCTTCACGGTTTCAGTCCAAGACCTACCGCCAACTGCTAGGGTTGGAATCTAGGATCCAAGGTCCGATCTCAATCCGAAGTCTTAAAGCACCTTAGCTCATACATAACAACGGGCTTTTGGGTAGCTCCGAAACCACATGCGTACTACGCTTATTTAACGATATACAATACAACTCAACTGACTTGTATCCATGATGTGTACCCAATTTCCCAAGCAAAGATTCTCTCAAGAAGATAAAGAACTACTCATCGGCTAAATCTAACATCTTTAATTAGCACACAAGATATGGGGTGAAACAAGCTGATGGGAACGAAAGGCCACAATTACCTTCTATGAGCTTTAAAGAGAACCACTACTCCACGTATGGTAACTAACTTCTAAATAAACACTATCATATCTCATTCTCCGCATTTTGAAAATCTCAACTAATGAGATCCGCGGATACTTAGCCGATAATTTTTAAGCCATGCATATATAAAGTAAAGTACGGGAGCCGACAAAAGAGTAGCTCCTTGTGTACAAAACTAGCAAAAGCTTTTATGACCATCTTTGGTTAAGGGAACATGCTAGGGCTCAACACGCCCGGATCAAGTCAAAATTTTTATTCCCACTCTTACCTAGTAGGAAAGTCAAACGCGGTGTCAAAGCTTTTATTCTATTTTTGTATTTTTATATTTTTCTCATTTTTTTTGTGCTTTTTGCTTTGAAAATTTTCAAAATTTTTCAATTTTTTAGATTTTTGAGGAAAAACGGGGTTGCGTAAGTAAACGACAAAGATGAAAGTGCTAGGTCA
>LBNU01020195.1:97861-146661 GCA_014162995.1 Artemisia annua | reverse complement strand
ATGGAAAGTATAGCTTCATAATCATCAAGCTTTGATTAGTGTCTCTTTGTACTTTCTGAGCCTTTGAGAAATAATTCATCTTCACGGGCTTTTCATGAGTAGACTTTCTTCTTTTGCTCTCTTTAAACTCTTTTCCACATCTCGTGCTCTTTTTGGGCTTTTAGGTTGCTTTTTGTGATGTTTTAGCAATATCCATACCTGCACAGTCATAAACACAAAAACACGATATCTTTGGCTTTTCGCGTTAGTTTTTGGTCCAAAATAGTCTAATAATGGTGAATAAAAGGTATGTGAATAAGCACATACCAACCCTCTCCAAGGATGGAGAGGGCTATTTATACTTACATACTTGTTGCCTCTATTAGGCTGTGGATCGGGCTGACAGTGGGTAAAGACCCAACCCGACTCCACAAATACTAACTAATACTAATCTACGTATTAACTACTATTATAAATACTATTAACTCTACGAGCTACATAGATGCTAAATAGATAGTCGGGGTGACCGAGTCTTCATAAATAAAAACGTATTCCTAACATAACTGCTTATTGTGAATTGCTTATTTAGACTACTTATTTTTTATTCCTTTCTGCTTAATTTATCATAAAATAGCTTAGTTGTTACTTGTCTTTCAGTTTCTAAAGCTTAGTCACTGATTTCCTTTGAAAATTCAACACAGATACCCCCTTAAGGAGTGTTTGGGTAAACTCAAGATTTTGACCAAAAAAGTAGTTTTGACCCATTTCTTTTGCTCAATTAGCTTTAAGCTATTGTTGTTAGTTGTTTTAAAATAGAATTTTACAGTTTCCAATAGTGTAGCAATGATTAAGTGTATTTTACAAATTTCTTTTATGTTAACTGTTAAATCTAAGTAGCTTAGATAATTTCTTGTTTTTAGGTCTATATTAGTTAGGATTACTTCATATTGGTTCAAATTGCATCATTACATGTTTTTCAAGTTCTTGTCTTGGACTCTCTTTGGTCAAAATTCCAAATGAACCCACTTTCACCTATTGAATTGCTGTCAAAAATTAGCCCAACAGCTGGTTGGTTTTTGATTTTTCATTTTCTCATTTCTCCACCAAATCTGATAAAATTTTTGGGAAATGTACTCTTATAAGTTATCTACTTATTAGTATTTTTCTCTTAATTTTTAGAATTTTTCTTTCAAGGCTTAACCCACTTTTTCAGGCTGCAAAACTGCTTTTTACAGAAAAGTCATAAAAACCCGTTTTTCTTTGGCCAAAATTTTGCTAATTACTTGAGCTTTTGCTGAGATTCTTGTTGTTTTGAAAGCTTTAGCACCTGTTTTATCATTTTCAAAAAGAAAATTTGGATTTTAAATCCATTTGTTCATTCAAATTTGATCATGAAGTTGCCCCATTTGGCCTAAACCTGCCTTGCACCTAGTTACCACTTCTGACCCGTTTTTCATTTGACCACAACTTGGTCATTCCTTGACATTTTGACTAATTCTTGTTGATTTAGAGTCCCACCTAGGTTGTCTTGTTAGAAGTGCATTTTCTTTTCCCTCTTTGGCTTATCAGATTGCTTATTTTTTTACCTTGAACCCCCCCCCCTTTGTTGATGTGATTTTCTTTTGATGTTCTTGTTGTTTAAATGTTGTTATTATGTTGTGAGAATGTGTTTTTGTTAGTTTATTCCTTGTGTGCCTTAGATTGCTTATGTGCTTGTTCATTTTATTTGCTTCCCTTTTCGCCATTTTTGATCCATGTCTGCTGTATGCATCAACTTAGTCCAACTGAGCTTGTTTGAATTGTTGGTCCTGCTTGATCCATGCTTGTTAAGTTGTTGTTCTTGATTAGTTTGTGATTTTGGTTTATGTTGCTTGCCCCTTGTTCATCTTGGTTTAGCTTTATAGGTTTCTTTGGCTAGCTTTTATTTTCCAAAAGCTCACTTGAATTTGAAAGCCTTGAATCTGTTGTAATTTAAGCCCTCCATAAGCTTGTTAAAGCTTTTTCAGAAAACCTTTCTTCATAAAAGTTGGTTAAAAGTTGTGGTTAAAAAGTTTGCAAAAAGAAAATTTGAAAAAAAAAATAATTTACAAAAAGTGCAAGAGGTGGGATTCGAACCTTGGATCTCCTGCACTCCAAGCTTCACACAACACAGACAATACCAACTGCCATAGGGTCTTTTCTCAGTAAACCTTTTCCTAGTTTTTTATTTAACCCACTTTTACCCATTTAGCTTATTTGCTTATTTCGCTTATTTTTCTGCTTTTTTACAATGTGCCCCCACTTTTTATATTTTTTATAAATTAGATTTAACTTGTAATATTTATCAAAAAAGTTTCAGGATTTTTAGTTGGTTAAATTAATTATTAGAATTTAATATAGCTTAATTAGTATTTAACTCATAATAATTAGAATTTCTATCCAATTTTTAATTTTCTTTTTTTTTTCAAAATTTTCTTTTGCAATTTAGTGCGTAAGAAAATTGTTTGGATACCCGTAGGACTTTTGTAACTTAAACTTCACGTTTTTATTTGCGCGTTGACGTTTATCTTAAATAAACGTCACGTATTTGTTTTAAATTGTGTTTTAGGATTTCCCGCTTCCTAATTATTTTTCCCGTAGTGTTTTAGGATTTCCCTAGTTTGCCAATTCCCTTTTGTTCCCCTTAGGTTGTTTTATTTTCATTTACTTTCATTAATTTTCAATTTCCGTTAAATTAACATACAAACAAAACCAAACAATCTCTCCAATCAAACATACAAGATTCTAATCTCGATCTTTCACGAAGCTTTCCATTCACACCTCATTGGGTATGACCCGGGAAATCACTTCCCGATCTCCCAATTAAATATCACTTTCACGAGTTTACGAGGTAATCTTTTTCCTAAAAGGTTTACTCGTAATTCTCCACGTCTTGTTGTCTCACGATAACATTGACATCACGTTTGTTGATATTCTGATAAATTGTTTTGAACACGAAACAACAACGAATCAAATGGCGCCGCTGCCGGGGAGGCTGTGTGTCGAAAGTCTCGAAATGGTTTAGACGATTAGTCATGTAGAACCTTCGCAAGAAGTTATCGCTTTCAAAAAACTTATAAAACACAAAAAAATATTTTTCTTTTGTTTCTATATATGTATTTATATCTATAAAAGATAAAAACACAAAACGATTTTCTGTTTTCTTTGTTTAATAAATACAACAATAAAATACATTGTCGAGAACCAAGACGGAATACATCCCAACTGGGGGTATGGCCATTAATAAGTTCCCAAGCTAAAGATCAAAACTTGCCTTTGTGTCACTTGCGTTTTGGAAAGCTTTTAAACGAAAAACAAACTTTAATAGGAGTCGAAACGGTATAGGGCGATCCAACGAACTTCACCCTACTGAGAGATCCATTCTTCTCTCCCACTCCTTTGTGCGTTTTTCAATAAAGGTTAACCTTGCGTTTGTGATTATTGGTTTAAGTTCACAATTGTCTTTTTGAGTTGGTCTCGTTTTAATTGATATGTTTTTCGAAAAACCCAAAAATAATCTTCTTATCCTCTGAAACGTTCAATTCTATCTTCTCATCCCTCGTTAATGTTTAATTCTTATGTCATCACTCGACTATCACTGTTTTCATTGTAAAGGTCCAGTGGATGACAATCTTCATTGTTACAAGTGTGCATGTGAGCGGTGTGGAAGTAATATTAGAGATGGATTTTGTAAATGGTGCAAAGCATATCCGAATGCTTTCAATGATTCTCAAAATTCTTCCGACTACCCTTCACAGCCCGAGATACATGCTATTAATGGCAAACCGTCAAGAATTGATCCACACCTTTCACGATTTACGGTTCAAAGTTTATCAGGCAAACGTACTGAGCTTAAAGCGGTGACTAAAAAGAACGACTTGCCTAATCTTCATGTTTATCAAGAACAAGAACCGGGGACCATAACGGAAGTGGTGGAAATTCCTAGCTCTCAGAGCACACCACTTGTCCCACCTCTTGATTTTCAAAATGTTCTTCGAGACTTGATAATCATTCGGATTATTGTGTTGATTTTGTTGATTCTTTGAATGGTCCGATTCCTTCTCTAAGGCAATCGCTTATTCCTTGCGTCGGTTGTGGTGAGCCGCTTTTCGGTTTACCATGTCGTTGGTGTACGTGTGAACGGTGTGGTAATGATATTCAAAACAGAAGTTGTTTGTTTTGTGGTTCGAGGAATTCATTCGCTTACGATCCTAATCCGAGCTTTTGCAATAATCCACAAAACGATTTCATTTCATATGAGCATAATCCGTGTTATCAATGCTGAATCGTTTCAAAATGCATCGACTTCACAACAATACGGTTGTGAGTATTGTGGAGGTCCGCATTTTAGTACCGAGTGTCAAACTAGGAGTCTTTTTCCTTGTGACAACAATTATCACGACCAACCTCCACAATACCAAACTTTTGAAACACAACCTCAGCCATTTCCTCAAGAACTTTGGCAAAATGTTATAAATGCTTTAAATGATCTTAAGGATTTGGTTAACAAACGTGCTCCGGAAGAACCTCGTCCGAAGTCTTACAAAGAAATACTAGCTGAAGAGGCAAAGAAGCAGCTAGAGTAAGATCTCGAACGCGTAATACTTTCATCTATGATGACGATGATGAGGAGGATTCAATTCAAATGAAGGAATATTATGAGGGTTTGTCAGTTGAAAACCCATCAATCCAAAAATCGCAGGGAGAAAAGAATATGACTGAATCTCTAGCAGTAGAACAAATGGAACTTGTAGAATCCATGACTGCTAGTCCTTCTCAACTCCCTCAGTCTACTGTTATCACACCCGAGGTTCCCACTAACTCTCTGAGCATGGGGGACGAGCATCTTGACACTGTTCCAGAAAAGGAATTGGATGAACTCATAAAGTCTAGTGTTGAGAACCTTGTCCCAATCCCAAGTGAGTCACAGGGAATTCGTGATCGTATGTGTGATATTCCTCCCCCTCTTATCTTTCCAACTGATCATGTTGAGATGTTCTCCGATTCTAATGATGACGATTCTCTATCTTGTGGAGACATCATTTATATGGAGGAATTACCTTCCGAGCTTGTTAGCTTAGAAGAAGAGAATGATGAAGAAGTTGACACTGAAATCCAAGATGAAGCTCTTCGTGCAACATTATTGAATGTCAATCTTCTCATTTCTAAAATCGAAGCTTTAAATGAAAAACCCATTTCATCTCCTATTCCCTTTGAGGATAGTGACCTTTTTTCCAATAATTCTATTCTGGAATTGGAATGCTTCCGTTTTGATCATATGGGAGAGAAGATTAGTGGCAGTACCAATTTTGATTCTCAGCTTCTTTCCCCCGAATATGAATCATTCACCTTCGAGGAGTTCGCCGGTGAACTCACTCATATCATGACTCCTCCGGAGTATGATGGCAAGAAAAACCATGACTGTGGGGAGAGATTCTCAATCATGAGAGTTTGTATTGTGAAGACAAAATTTCCCACCCTCCCACCTAGGCTGTTTTCTAAACCAAAGAGCTTAACCGATAAAATCCAAACTCAGGATACTGAACCTGATCTTGAGAAAGAAGATATTCTCATGATTGTTATCATGACTTTCTTTCTTTTCTTCACGTATCCCATCACTTCCCCTCTTCTCAACACATTCGGGAATGAGGATACTATCTTTGACCCCGGTATCGTTTCTACTAGTTTTCACTATTAGAATACTGGTGGTTATCTCATCGGAGTGGAACTTTCACATGCTTCAAATGTTTATCCAAACATGTTGAATGAAAGCACGATGGAGATTGTTTTTCCACATCATGCTTCCCCAATAACCAATGAATTCTGGGTCGAGTCAAGCTAGCGACTCGGTTAACAAAAACAGTAGCATTTCATGGGTTTTCACCCATGTTTCTCACTTCTTTCTATTTTCTAAAACTAAGTGTGGGGGAATTTCCCCTGCTGTGCTTTGCTCTTGTGTGTTGTTTGCTCTTATTTTCAAATTTCCCTTTGATCGTGATGATTGATGCGCCTGTTTTCAATCCAGCCGCCCAATATCCGATCTTGTTACTAACGTTTATCCAGGGATATCGTTTTTAAATCCTTTTGTGAAAAAAAAAGATTTCGTTTCCACACTTGGCTAGTCGGATTACCTTTTTCCGTTCAAAAGTTTCGGCTAAGTGCCGGTACTTTGAATATTGAGGGCAATATTCAATTCTAAGTGTATGGAGGGGGAAATTCTAGTCGAATTTGATCACATGTGTACCTTCTAGTCCCCTGGTAACCCCGTTTTGAAAAAAAACACTTGGTGGAAGTGCTTTGCACTAATAAAATAAATGGTCATCAGTCCACCATGTCTAGCACACATAAGGACTGGCTAATCCAAGAGTAAACAGCTCTAGGTAAAGATATCTCAAATCCGTTTATGGCTGACAATTTGCCAAAAATTGTATGGTATTCATCTCACCATATCTTTGATAGTGAAGAGTTGACTAGCCCACAAGGCTATGGCTTGTGGTAAAGGCAGTAGAAAACCATAATTGGTAATCAACTCACCAAGATGATAACTGTATTCTATCAAAGAGTTGGCTAGTCCAAGAGCAAACGGCTCTTGGTAAAGACAAATCAAATCCGTTAACAGCTGATGGTTTACTAAAAATCATTTGGTTATCAATGTACCTTAGTTTCATACTAAAACATTGGCTACTCCAGAAGTAATGGCTATCTGGTAAAGAGACATCAAATCCATTAAATTTTCAAAACGGGTTGTTCTTAAATTCTGAATTGCTAGGGACAAGCAACTACTTAGTGTGAGGATTTGATATGTGCCTTTTTGCACATATCTTTTCATCCAATTTTAAAGTCAAAACTACCAAAAACACCCAAAAACAATCAAATAATGTCACAAATATTCTTGGAGTGTGTTTCTGCGTGTTTCAGGTACAAAGGATTGAAAACAGACGAAAAACAGAGCAAAATGTGCAGAAATGTCAGAATGAGTCCCTGAACTATCAAGAAAATGTCAGAAAAGGTCTCTGGAAAGTTTTTATGAAGAAAAAGTCAACAATCATCCTCCAAGAATCATAAAATGACATTCTGAGTCCATGGAATAAAGTTTACAAAGTTTGGCAGTTTCAGTCCCTTAAGTTTGCAAAATTGTCAATAATGGTCCCCGGGAATTTTTATTTTGAAGATTAATCAATAAAGGCCCTTAGGAAATCAAAGGTTGTCAATATTGGCCCTTGGAGTGAAGATTGGAAACATGACAGATTTGGTCCTCCAATTTCAGAAAGTTACATCTTTGGTCCTTGTAATTTATAAGCTACGACCAAATTGTGACAACCGTGATTTTTAGCTGATTAGTTTGACTAATAGTCTCTAGTTGTTTGACTTTGTTTGGTGTGGACTAGTTGTTTTATGTGGTATATGTGTGAGATATGTATGGTATAGTTATGATTAGTAGGAATATGGTACTAAATCCCTTTGCGTGTGAGGTTAATGAAATGATTGAGTAGTGTGAGTTTGATAAATTCCTTTTGAACACCTTTGTGGTGTGGAAATGGATTTTGTGGTTTTGACGTTTTGCGGTTTTGCGTAACGAGATTTCGTTCAAGTGTTTGAGCGTGAGTAAGTTACGAGGAGATTATTTTTATGAGTTGTGTTTATAAAGAGAGTGAAAATCTATTTTTGGAAATGTTATTTTTGAAAATGATTATTTTCCGGTTAGTTGTAAATTTAAAGGTTTATCGCGTAAAACGTTAGGTTTCGTTGTGGGTTCGCATAAAATATGAAAAGTATGAGGTTTTGAGTGTAAGAAATAAATTTAATAAAAAAATAATAAAAATAAATATATAATAATAGGGGTGGCCGGTTTTGGGTAAAATGGGGGGAAAGGAAACCCAATTTGAGTCCAAATATGATTCTTAGGCCCAAGGATTATCCATAAATAATATATAAACAAACCCAAACACCGTAAAACGTTTTTTTGCTGGGCTTTGGTCGATCAAGAGAGGGTGGAGAAGAAGAAAATTTAGGGTTTTTATTTTTGAAGCTAAAAATCAAGCGTAAGGTATATTTTCGACACTAGTTTTCATTCAATTGATGTTTTAATGATATGATTCGTGTAATATAAATTATGATGGAATTAAGGTTTATAAATTTCTATAATTTTATGATATAAAACATATTAGAATCATTAATTGATAATGGTATGGGGTTTGGTGAAGCGATTAGAGTGTAAAACATGTTAGTTTGTGAGTTAGGGTTTGGACAGAAAGTTAGGGCTGTAAAGATACGAAGCTATTTAATAGATGGTGATGGGTTAGATCACGAATTTTAACTCTAAATTGTATTTCAATGAAATAGCTTTTCAAAAAGTCCAACCACGACTGATTTCGAGGTCGGGAAGTTAGTCTTTTGATTTTTACGAGATAAGGTGTCAAAGCTGTTAAACCGGGACAGAATTTGGGTAAAAGTTTGATGGTGCTTAGTGGATGAAAAAGTGTTATTAAGGTTAGCCCTTTTGGAAAACTTAAGTTTCAGGTCATGTTAGACTCCCACGAAAAGGATTCACGATAAAAAGTTGTGTAAGTATTTTTATAAAATCAAAAACTTTTGGTGTGCGTTCAGATCCGAATCTGGATAGTTAACAAGTTTGATTTTCTTATGGGTACTTGTGTATGTTTTTGGACCATGGGCTTCTGGGATTAGCTTGTATGCTTATGAGAGACCATGGGGAATTTTTGGTGTGAGTTTTTAAGCTTGTTTGGTCATTATTTTATGTGGGTGAAAGTACCCTAAAAATTCTGCGTTTTCTGAGTTTATGAGTGCAAGGGATTTAGTGAGTGTTATTGGTTGTTATTGTTTAGTATGGAGTCTAGGAGATCCATGGTGGATCATATGAACCTTATACATCCATCATATGAATATTACATGGGTTATAGCTTTTAGCTTGACCGTATGTAATGTGTATCTATTTGTGTGTTGTTTAGATTGTGATTGTGAATTATTGGAAGCTGCAAAGTTAAGGTGAGTTCATAGTCCCATATTTTTACTTTGTTTTAAACTTGGGATGGGAATGATGCTTGTCTTAAATGTTTTGGATTACTGTGATTATGTGTGTGATTTTAAAAGGCTTGGACTAATAATTTTATCGTATGCATGCAATGTGTTGAATGATGTGTGATAATGCTGTGTGGTCCAATTGGAGGGGAGCACCCGATTGGAGAGTAATGCTCCTACTCGTAATCGATGATGTGTGGTTACCGATTGGTAGGATGCTTATCCTGTTGCTCGCGCATGCGACCCAATTGATGATGTGATTTGGATCGGAGGGGCACGTTCCGTCCCATTGGTTGCCTTTGTTGTGTGTGATTACATGTAGCTTATATGATAACTATATTTATTTGTCCAGCTATGTTTTATAATCACAGTGAACTGGTTGCCTTGAGAGTGTATTGTGTGTCGTAAACCTATGAATCTCACCAACATTATGTTGACGTTTTAAGCATCATTTTCAGGTGAGCATTCTAAGGATAAGATAGAAGGAAGCGACTAGAAGACACTTAGTTGCATCGTGATGAATTATCTATATGTTTGGATTATGTATATGTTTGATTATGTTGAAGATACCTTTGAAGGTTTGTTTTGGTTGTTTTATTTTGGGGTATTGTTACAACACTTTGTGTTTGTACTTTGCTCTATCTATGTGCATGTAGTATCTCTTTATTTTGACACCAGGTGTTGTAATGATATCCATGATGTTACACGCTCGCGTTTCCGCCTTGGCGGGGTGTGACAGATTGGTATCAGAGCCAAGTTTATAGAGAATTAGGTGGTTTAACCTAGACTATAACTTAGGGGTCCCTCATACAACTGCATTTAGGAACTATTTGTAAGTATAGTATCTTACATGTCAATTTTCCTATTTATATATGAGTTGTCTATTTGAGTTTTGGACGTCCGTTGTTTTCGATATTTAGTTTTGTATGTGTCACACGTAGCAAGTTTCGTTGGACTATCGTTGTCGCTACGGGTTGCAAGAGAGTTGGTAGGATGAAGCGGGTCAACAGAAGGACCCTAGTTCCTACTAGCATGCTCCCGTGTGCGATTGAAGAGAAGTTAACCTTAGAGGATGTGGATGGAAAGGAGAAAGAAATAGAGATGGTTTTGCAATTCCTTGAATATGGGGGAGTGGTTTAGTCTAACTCTCGTGATTTGTATGCACTTGTGAATCATAAGGAATTGGAAGAAAGAAATAGAGATGGTTTTGCATGTTGTCGACTACCTCAACATGTAGGAAACAGGAATGGGTGGTTGAGTAAAGATGAAGGGGAGTTAAGATGGAATGGTGTGGATTCGAATCTAGAGTCCGCAGCGAGTAGTAAGTTTAACCGATCTGAGTGGGGAGGCAAGTGCGAGAATGGAGTTTGAGCCGTTGAGCGACGTCTTTTGTTTTGTGTCACGTTTTGGAATGTTTATATTGTCTTTTGCCGTCTGGAGCCATGTTGGAGCACGATTACTCTTGAGTATTGTATCGATCTTATCTGAGTTATTTTGATGATAGGGTTTACGTGATTGTTGGAATTGTTCCATGTGAGATGATTGTTTGCATGAAGTGTTGTCATAGGAGGGAGTACACTTGTGAAAGGGGGCATAGATAATTATGGTGACCAACATAATTATACATGCGTCACAACACAAGTGGACTTGCAATTACGATAGCATGGATTGTGATGTTTATGAGGTGCTATGTGGTATATGTGCGTTGTCATTAAGATGTGTGGTTTTGGAAGTAAGTATGCGTGTGGAATAAGCCTTATAACTATGGTCGCGAATATAATTATAAGGGTATCACACCCGTGTACTTGTGACCATGATTACATTGATTGATGTTTGTTGTTATATGTTGTGGTAGATGTTATGTGATATAATGTTGATGATGGCTGCATGGTTAGAGAAGTGTTCTCTTAACCGTTTGGGCAGTAGTTATATGTTGAGGTGTAGGTGGTAAGATTCCATCCTACCTATCATATACTGATACCTCAATTATCGATTGGTACCAATGTGGTGACGTTAAGTTGATTCGTTTCCTAGATTCTCCGTTTGCATACCTAATTCTCTGGATGGCGTCCCTATTCGTACCATGATGGTACAGATGCCATATCCTTCCTATTCGGTGTCGTGATTGATATTAGTCATTTAGATTTCTTTTCATTGGGAATTGGTACGTTTCTTTGGTTATTCCATGCATTCATTCCTCGAATGAATGTTATTCTATTCGTTGAGTCCCGTTGGTTCGTGATAAGTTGGTACAGATGTTAATCCCTCATTTACACACCAATTTGGATTTTTGCGACGTGTTTTGCGATCTGATAGTAACAACGTTTTCTATGATCTTAATTCTTTTTTTTATGGCAATATGATCTTAATTCGACTGTTGTACGAATGAGTCTTTACGTTCTTCGCTTAGGTTGCAATGTATTGGCGTGAGTGTTTACTGGTATGAGTTCCCTTGATGATTATTGTGATTGAAGTAGTTTGTGGTAGAGAAGTAGAAGCTGATAAAGTTATTCGTGGGTGTACTATAATGTCAGAGGGTATTTCTGTCTGGAAGTTTTGATGTGGTGATAAGGATGAATTGGTTGGCTAGGTATAAGGATGAAGTGATATGTCATGAACTGTTGGTTCGTATCCCTGTAGAGAATGGCGATGTACTATGAGTACAAGGGGAAAGCGTAGAGAAGGATGGTTCGTTCAGGATGTGTATTGACTATCGGGAGTTGAACAAGTTAACGGTTAAGAATCGGTATTCATGGATTTGATGAATCCCGTGTGTAATCTCTATTTGGATAAGTGTGTGGTTGTGTTCATCGGCGATAACTTGATCTACTCTAAGACGAAGGAGGAGCATGGAGAAATATCTGAAGTTGATACTTGGTTGCTAAGAGAATGAGAAGATGTATGTCAAGTTATCGAGATGTGGGTATTGTAGAAGATTTATAGCGACTTTTCGAAGGTTGCTAAACCCCTCACTTTGTTGACTTAGAAGAACAAGAAGTATGTTTGGGGAGAAGAATGGGAGATGGCTTTTCAGTCGCTAAAGGATAGTTTGTGTAATACACCTATTCTGACGTTACCGGATAGGCCAGATGATTTTATGTGTGTTGTAATGCGTCGAATCAAGGTTTTGGGTGTGTACTAATGCAGAGAGGGAAAGTGATAGCTTATGCTTTCCGACAACTCAAGATCCATGAGGAGAATTATACCACTCATGATCTAGAGCTTGGTGCGGTTGTATTCGCTCTTAAGAATTGGAGACATTATTTGTATGGCACGAAGAATATTGGTTACGCTGGTCATAAGAGTCTTCGGCATATTTTCACTCAGAAGGAGCTGAATATGCGCCAAAGAAGATGGATTGAATTGCTTAGTGAATATGATTGCGAAATTCGCTATCATCTTGGAAAAGCGAATGTGGTGGTTGATGCGTTGAGTAGGAAGGAGAGAGTTAAGCTTAAACGTGTGCGAGCTATGAGCATGACGATGCAGTCAGGAATTAAGAGTAAGATATTGGCAGAGCAAGAGGAAGCTCTGAAGGATGAGAGCGCTATGGCTGGGATGCTGCGTGGGATTAAATCAAGAAATGGGGAGAAAGGAGAATGGTGGAGTGTATTTCTTAGATCGGACATGGGTTCCACTAGTAGAACGTGTAAGAAGAATGATTATATGGTTTAGACCAGCTAAAGGAAAGGAATGAATATGGAGGATTGTACTTTGCGGGCCAGTGATTGGTTCCATTGGAAGGAGGCATAAGGACATCAATCATGCAAGGTATTTGATACATCCTAGTATGGATAAGACGTATTATTACTTTAGGTCCTTAGCAAGAAATGTATTGAGGAGCAAGTATGAAGAGGAATACAAGTACCTTAGCAAGTATTCGATAAGCTTGAAGGTGAAGGTTGATATCGACAACTATTAGGATGATGCAACAGCTAGAAATATCTGGAGATTTTGATGCAGAAAAGTTAGCAACACGTTACATTTGATGGGAAGGTAGAGAGACGTGGAGTATCACGTCAATCAGCTTATATCAAGATGAAATACTTACTTCGCGATTGTGGTAAGTATTTTATAGAGCTTTGAGAACGCGTATGCAGATGAGTACGACTTATCATTCTTAAATGAATGGAATAAGTGAGCGTACCAATCAGGCGTTGGATAGAGTGCCGAGAGCGTGAGTGCGATTGATGTTGGAGAAAACTGGGGTATGCATTTACCCTTAGCTGAGACCTCTTATAACGACAGTTATGATTCTATTATTTAGTATGCGTCGTTTGGAATGTTGTATGGGAGGAAATGTAGATCACCTGTTCTATGGGCATAGGTTGGAGCAAGCCAACTAATTGATCCTGAACTGGAACGAGAGACTACGGGTATGGTTTGCAGATTAAGGAAGGACTTAAGGCAGCGAGAGATGATCAAAAGAGTTATGCGGATAGTCGCCTTAAGCCTTTGGAGATTAATGTTGATGGTTTGTGATGTTGAAAGTGTCTCTTTGGAAAGGTGTTGTGCGTTTTGGCAAGTAAGGCAAGTTAGCACCAAGATATGTAGGACCGTTCGTGATTACAGAAAGGAGTGGACTTGTGGCATATAGGTTGAAATTATCGGAGGATTTAAGTAGTATGCATGATACGTTTCACGTATCTAATCTGAAGAAGTGTTTGGCGGATGCTAGTTTGTATGTGCCATTAGATGAGGTTAAGGTTGACAAAACCTTTCAGTTTTATGTGGAACTTGTTGAGATTATGGATTGAGATGTTAAGAATGGAAGCGTGGTAAGTTAGTATCGGTGAAAGTACGATGGGATTTGAAGTGTGGTCCTGAGTTTACTTGGGAACGTGAGAATCAGATGAGATTTAAGCATCTGAATTTGTTGTTTTGCTGATGTGGTTGGTGAGTAGATCATTTGTAGTTGGATTTAGATCGTGGAAGCTAGATGCGGGGATATCGTATTTACCTGTGAGAAGTCGTTTGGATCATTGGTGTTATTGATCGGAGTAGTGTATTTACTTTCGTGTGTCGTTGGAGTATCGGGATGTTTTCGATCGTGTGAATTCGGGTATCTAGTTGGTTCGTATTTGATGGTTCTTTCTCTGTGATTTTTATGTCATGGTAGAATCCCACATCGTCATAAGAATGGTTATCGATTTATGGTTTTATGGTGTGGTTTTATGCCGCTTAAAATATCCATAGGTTTTCTTGAGGTTATTGATGAGACGAGTTGTTAAATCTCGGGACGTGATTTCCCTAAGTGGGGGATGATGTGACAACCGTGATTTTTAGCTGATTAGTTTGACTAATAGTCTCTAGTTGTTTGACTTTGTTTGGTGTGGACTAGTTGTTTTATGTGGTATATGTGTGAGATATGTATGGTATAGTTATGATTAGTAGGAATATGGTACTAAATCCCTTTGCGTGTGAGGTTAATGAAATGATTTGAGTAGTGTGAGTTTGATAAATTCCTTTTGAACACCTTTGTGGTGTGGAAATGGATTGTGTGGTTTTGACGTTTTGCGGTTTTGCGTAACGAGATTTCGTTCAAGTGTTTGAGCGTGAGTAAGTCACGAGGAGATTATTTTTATGAGTTGTGTTTATAAAGAGAGTGAAAATCTATTTTTGGAAATGTTATTTTTGAAAATGATTATTTTCCGGTTAGTCGTAAATTTAAAGGTTTATCGCGTAAGACGTTAGGTTTCGTTGTGGGTTCGCATAAAATATGAAAAGTATGAGGTTTTGAGTGTAATAAATAAATTTAATAAAATAAATATATAATAATAGGGGTGGCCGGTTTTGGGTAAAAAGGGGGAAAAGGATACTCAATTTGAGTCCAAATATGATTCTTAGGCCCAAGGATTATCCATAAATAATATATAAACAAACCCAAACACCCTAAAACATTTTTTTGCTGGTCTTTGGTCGATCAAGAGAGGGTGGAGAAGAAGAAAATTTAGGGTTTTTATTTTTGAAGCTAAAAATCAAGCGTAAGGTATATTTTCGACACTAGTTTTCATTCAATTGATGTTTTAATGATATGATTCGTGTAATATAAATTATGATGGAATTAAGGTTTATAAGTTTCTGTAATTTTATGATATAAAACATATTAGAATCATTAATTGATAATGGTATGGGGTTTGGTGAAGCGATTAGAGCGTAAAACATGTTAGTTTGTGAGTTAGGATTTGGACAGAAAGTTAGGGCTGTAAAGATACGAAGCTATTTAATAGATGGTGATGAGTTAGATCACGAATTTTAACTCTAAATTGTAGTTCAATGAAAGAGCTTTTCAAAAAGTTCAACCACGACTGATTTCGAGGTAGGGAAGTTACTCTTTTGATTTTTACGAGATAAGGTGTCAAAGCTGTTAAACCGGGACAGAATTTGGGTAAAGGTTTGATGGTGCTTAGTGGATGAAAAAGTCATATTAAGGTTAGCCCTTTTGGAAAAGTTAATTTTCAGGTCATGTTATACTCCCACGAAAAGGATTCGCGATAAAAAGTTGTGTAAGTATTTTTTTAAAATCAAAAACTTTTGGTGTGCGTTCAGATCTGAATCTGGATAGTTAACAAGTTTGATTTTCTTATGGGTACTTGTGTATGTTTTTGGACCATGGGCTTCTGGGATTAGCTTTTATGCTTATGAGAGACCATGGGGAATTTTTGGTGTGAGTTTTTAAGCTTGTTTGGTCATTATTTTATGTGGGTGAAAGTACCCTAAAAATTCTGCGTTTTCTGAGTTTATGAGTGCAAGGGATTTAGTGAGTGTTATTGGTTGTTATTGTTTAGTATGGAGTCTAGGAGATCCATGGTGGATCATATGAACCTTAGACATCCATCATATGAATATTACATGGGTTATAGCTTTTAGCTTGACCGTATGTAATGTGTATCTATTTGTGTGTTGTTTAGATTGTGATTGTGAATTATTGGAAGCTGCAAAGTTAAGGTGAGTTCATAGTCCCATATTTTTACTTTGTTTTAAACTTGGGATGGGAATGATGCTTGTCTTAAATGTTTTGGATTACTGTGATTATGTGTGTGATTTTAAAAGGCTTGGACTAATAATGTTATCGTATGCATGCTATGTGTTGAATGATGTGTGATAATGATGTGTGGTCCAATTGGGGGGGAGCACCCGATTGGAGAGTAATGCTCCTATTCGTAATCGATGATGTGTGGTTACCGATTGGGAGGATGCTTATCCTGTTGCTCGCGCATGCGACCCAATTGATGATGTGATTTGGATCGGAGGGGCACGTTCCGTCCCATTGGTTGCCTTTGTTGTGTGTGATTACATGTAGCTTATATGATAACTATATTTATTTGTCCAGCTATGTTTTATAATCACAGTAAACTGGTTGCCTTGAGAGTGTATTGTGTGTCGTAAACCTATGAATCTCACCAACATTATGTTGACGTTTTAAGCATCATTTTCAGGTGAGCATTCTAAGGATAAGATAGAAGGAAGCGACTAGAAGAGACTTAGTTGCATCGTGATGAATTATCTATATGTTTGGATTATGTATATGTTTGATTATGTTGAAGATACCTTTGAAGGTTTGTTTTAGTTGTTTTATTTTGGGGTATTGTTACAACACTTTGTGTTTGTACTTTGCTCTATTTATGTGCATGTAGTATCTCTCTATTTTGACACCAGGTGTTGTGATGATATCCATGATGTTACACGCTCGCGTTTCCGCCTTGGCGGGGTGTGACAAAATGGACCCTTTGATTTAAACTATTAAATCTGAAACCAAAACAAGCCCAAGTCCCATCCCTTGAACCCTTGGCCCATGAATCCCTTCTAGTCCAATTCCACTAATAAACAACCTACCCCCGTTTTTTATAACCCTCAGTCAAACACACCGGTATAACTCATCTTCATCCCCTACCTCCCTTTTACCCGCCAAACAAAACCCCTCCACTGCGTTTACCTGCTACACTCCATCTCCCCCTCCTCAAAAGCTCCCCTTCTTCACCTGCTCCAAAGAACCCCTTCACATGATACCATCTCCAAGTCAGCAATCCATGTGACCAAGTCCATCCCACGGCTGTGATTTATTGAAGTGGTGACCAAGGTAAAATCAAAGGATGAGATTGAAGCTAAAGAAGCACAAATCGAAGCTGAGCCTTTTCCTCTCACACAACAAACACAAGCAAAGCACAGGAAACCCTACTTCTCCTAGTATAAATAGAATAGTATGTAGCCACTTTGAAGGCAATTAGGTTTTAGCATTGTAGTTTAGTTAAAAGTTTCATTGCAATTCCAGTTTTTATGTATTGCTTTCTTTAAGTTTTATGGAAATTCAAGTTTCAATTTTAGTTTTGTTTTAATTTTTATTGTTTTGCAAAATAAATCTCACTCAAGTTCTTTTCTTGTTTTAGTTTTATGTTTTCATCTGCTTTAATGAACTTTAGTTCCTTAATGTAATCAGTTTTTAGTTTAATGCAAGTTTTTCAAAGTTCAAGTCCAAGTGTTGCTTTCAATTTTTAGTCTTAATATAAATTTGAAGTTTTTAATAAATTTGTTGTTCAACATGATTTCTCAAGTTCTCATATGCTCTCAAGAATTAATAGAAGTGTTAACCCTTGCCCTCATTTAAGTGAGAAGAGAAGAAAAGAAGAAGATGGAGCAATGGTTTAGAGCTTCTTGGGAAGCATTAGGATGGGTAGAAATTGATCGTTCCTTGGTTTGAGCACAAAGTCTAGTAAGCTTTATTTTTTCCATTGAAATTCACTGTAGCATTGTTTATAATCTGCTTGTTTCAATGTATTTCTACTTATTAGTGATATTATGTGCCATTTATGCTTATTCATTAGTTTAGATAGATTTTGAATTGAAATTTGCATGTTTACTGCCTTAGTTTAGCTGCTAACTGCTTATTGTGAATTGCTTATTTAGACTACTTATTTTTTATTCCTTTCTGCTTAATTTATCATAAAATAGCTTAGTTGTTACTTGTCTTTCAGTTTCTAAAGCTTAATCACTAATTTCCTTTGAAAATTCAACACAGATACCCCCTTAAGGAGTGTTTGGGTTAACTCAAGATTTTGACCAAAAAGTAGTTTTAACCCATTTCTTTTGCTCAATTAGCTTTAACCTATTGTTGTTAGTTGTTTTAAAATAGAATTTTACAGTTTCCAATAGTGTAGCAGTGATTAAGTGTATTTTACAAATTTCTTTTATGTTAACTGTTAAATCTAAGTAGCTTAGGTAATTTCTTGTTTTTAGGTCTATATTAGTTAGGATTACTTCATATTGGTTCAAATTGCATCATTACATGTTTTTCAAGTTCTGGTCTTGGACTCTCTTTGGTCAAAACTCCAAATGAACCCACTTTCACCCATTGAATTGCTGTCAAAACTTAGCCCAACAGCTGGTTAGTTTTTGATTTTTCATTTTCTCATTTCTCCACCAAATCTGATAAAATATTTGGGAAATGTACTCTTATAAGTTATCTACTTATTAGTATTTTTCTCTTAATTTTTAGAATTTTTCTTTCAGGGCTTAACCCAGTTTTTGGGGCTGCAAAACTACTTTTTACAGAAAAGTCACAAAAACCCGTTTTTCTTTGGCCCATATTTTGCTAATTACTTGAGCTTTTGCTGAGATTCTTGTTGTTTTGAAAGCTTTGGCACCTGGTTTATCATTTTCAAAAAGAAAATTTGGATTTTAAATCCATTTGTTCATTCAAATTTGATCATGAAGTTGCCCCATTTGGCCTAAACCTGCCTTGCACCCAGTTACCACTTCTGACCCGTTTTTCATTTAACCACAACTTGGTCATTCCTTGACCATTTTGACTGATTCTTGTTGATTTAGAGTCCCACCTAGTTTGTCTTGTTAGAAGTGCATTTTATTTTCCCTCTTTGGCTTATTTGATTGCTTATTTTTTCCCTTGAACCCCCCCCCCCCCTTTTGGGTTCTGTTGATGCTGGTGCAACAGTTATGCACTGAGCTTGTTGATGTGATTTTCTTTTGATGTTCTTGTTGTTTGAATGTTGTTATTATGTTGTGAGAATGTGTTTTTGTTAGTTTATTCCTTGTTTGCCTTAGATTGCTTATGTGCTTGTTCATTTTATTTGCTTCCCTTTTCGCCATTTCTGATCCATGTCTGATGTATGCATCAACTCAGTCCAACTGAGCTTGTTTGAATTGTTGGTCCTGCTTGATCCATGCTTGTTAAGTTTGATCCATGCTTGTTAAGTTGTTGTTCTTGATTAGTTTGTGATGTTGGTTTATGTTGCTTGCCCCTTGTTCATCTTGGTTTAGCTTTATAGGTTTCTTTGGCTAGCTTTTATTTTCCAAAAGCTCACTTGAATTTGAAAGCCTTGAATCTGTTGTAATTTAATCCCTTCATAAGCTTGTTAAAGCTTTTTCAGAAAACCTTTCTTCATAAAAGTTGGTTAAAAGTTGTGGTTAAAAAGTTTGCAAAAAGAAAAATTGAAAAAAAAATAATTTACAAAAAGTGCAAGAGGTGGGATTCGAACCCTGGACCTCCTGCACTCCAAGCTTCACACAACACACACAATACCAACTGCCCTANTTTTGGGTTCTGTTGATGCTGGTGCAACAGTTATGCACTGAGCTTGTTGATGTGATTTTCTTTTGATGTTCTTGTTGTTTGAATGTTGTTATTATGTTGTGAGAATGTGTTTTTGTTAGTTTATTCCTTGTTTGCCTTAGATTGCTTATGTGCTTGTTCATTTTATTTGCTTCCCTTTTCGCCATTTCTGATCCATGTCTGATGTATGCATCAACTCAGTCCAACTGAGCTTGTTTGAATTGTTGGTCCTGCTTGATCCATGCTTGTTAAGTTTGATCCATGCTTGTTAAGTTGTTGTTCTTGATTAGTTTGTGATGTTGGTTTATGTTGCTTGCCCCTTGTTCATCTTGGTTTAGCTTTATAGGTTTCTTTGGCTAGCTTTTATTTTCCAAAAGCTCACTTGAATTTGAAAGCCTTGAATCTGTTGTAATTTAATCCCTTCATAAGCTTGTTAAAGCTTTTTCAGAAAACCTTTCTTCATAAAAGTTGGTTAAAAGTTGTGGTTAAAAAGTTTGCAAAAAGAAAAATTGAAAAAAAAATAATTTACAAAAAGTGCAAGAGGTGGGATTCGAACCCTGGACCTCCTGCACTCCAAGCTTCACACAACACACACAATACCAACTGCCCTAGGGTCTTTTCTCAGTAAACATTTTCCTAGTTTTTTATTTAACCCACTTTTACCCATTTAGCTTATTTGCTTATTTCGCTTATTTTTCTGCTTTTTGACAATGTGCCCCCACTTTTTATATTTTTTATAAATTAGATTTAACTTGTAATATTTATCAAAAAAGTTTCAGGATTTTTAGTTGGTTAAATTAATTATTAGAATTTTATTTAGCTTAATTAGTATTTAACTCATAATAATTAGAATTTCTATCCAATTTTTAATTTTCTTTTTTTTTCAAAATTTTCTTTTGTCATTTAATGCGTAAGAAAATTGTTTGGATACCCGTAGGACTTTTGTAACTTAAACTTCACGTTTTTATTTGCGCGTTGAGGTTTATCTTAAATAAACGTCACGTATTTGTTTTAAATTGTGTTTTAGGATTTCCCGCTTCCTAATTATTTTTCCCGTAGTGTTTTAGGATTTTCCTAGTTTGCCAATTGCCTTTTGTTCCCCTTAGGTTGTTTTATTTTCATTTACTTTCATTAATTTTCAATTTCCGTTAAATTAACGTACAAACAAAACCAAACAATCTCTCCAATCAAACATACAAGATTCTAATCTCGATCTTTCACGAAGCTTTCCGTTCACACCTCATTGGGGTACGACCCGGGAAATCACTTCCCAGTCTCACAATTAAATATCACTTTCACGAGTTTACGAGGTAATCTTTTTCCTAAAAGTTTTACTCGTAATTCTCCACGTCTTGTTGTCTCACGATAACATTGACATCACGTTTGTTGATATTTTTATAAATTGTTTTGAACACGAAACAACAACGAATCAGAGATATAGTGCCCCCAACCAAACAAACCCCATGGCAATCGGAACCCCAAAATTAATCCTCATCTTATTCCTACGAGTCACATGTACAAGACCGAGTTCACCTCTCCCATTCCCAACACCCACCATTTTCCAGTCACTCTTCTCACTCTCCCACTCTCTCCTCACTCGCGTCTCCAACCTACACGCCTCACGCGGCGACATCTCCGGATCCATCAGAGCCAAATCCATTGCTGACAATATTCAAAAACACATAACTGGGTTTGGTTTTTATAAACTTGTCTGGTCTGTCGTTTGGGACTATGTTACAAACTACGCTTGGAGAGATGCTGATATGTTTGGTGTTGTCTCTGACATTAATGTCCTGGTCAGAAGTTTGACTGAGTTGACTCAGTCGGGATCCGAGGTTGAAAGGGTGCAGTGGGTTGGTAGGAATTATGGGTATTTGATGAAGGTCGTCAAATCGCTGTTTAATCGCTTGCTCAAAGTTTTTACTCACTCGGTAACAACTTTTTACCTTTTTATTGAATATTACTAGGAAGAGTATTAGGCCGTGCTTAGCATGGCCCATAGAGATTATATATAAATTTTCGAGAATGCATAACTTTTAGTTTCTTAAAAACTCTAAAGGTAACCAAATAATAATTGTCAAAGATTTGATAATGTCTCGGTGAAAAATAAAATTGTAAAACAAATGAAAATACAATGTAGCTACCTAAGATAACCTGGTCCTTGCTCATCTCATCCATCACAATTCACAAAGTAAATTAAACATACAATTTTAACATGTAAAATATATAGGTTGGCATTTAGGCTGCGCTTAGCACACGGCGTTCTAAAATTCGTGACAATATTACAAGTTAAATAAGAGCATAGTTCCAAAAATGAAAAAAAGGAAAAAATGAGAAAAGAAGGCATAGAAACCAATGAAATAATTATTTAGAAAGAACTGTCGTATGATATACAAGTCTCACAACTACATGTATATATCTCATTTGATTCACAAAAGTATGCAAAATGATACTCCGTATATTATTTGCAGTTATGGTCTTTAGATTTCATAGCTAATGAAAGATAATACAATCATATCCTACCAAACCTTTACCAAGCCTCCTTCGCATCCCCAAAAACACGCACCACCCGAACCCATAATTTCATCACCATAAAGTGTACATACAACTACAAGAGTGTTGCTTACCAATTGATGCGCGTGGATTGCAACACGCACTACGTTTTACCTCTCGAGGGATCTCGAGAAGCTTGCAATCCCCACAAGGCAGTGTACCTGACCGATGTAGTATAGTGTAGTGGCAAGTACCGGGGGATTGATCGTTCTCTCGCAGGGAATAGTGTTCGTTAGGCTAAAGGCTACTCTAATCTAGGTCTAAGGGTGGAGGAAGATTCTTTTTGTATTTTTATATTTTATGAAAGCAGTAAAATCTCTGGTTTTGGAGGAGAGGGCGGAATTAGTTGCTAGTCAACTAACCCAAGTTATCTACTTTTAATCTACTTATATTTTTGTATTTTTGGTTTTGAGAAAATCAGTGGTGGAGAGTAGTGTTTACTTAGATTTCATTACTCCCTAACTATCTTTTACCATGTAATTAGTATGTTGAGTTTGCGTGGATGACGGGTGTATTCCTAACAAGTCGTAGGGAGTGCATTCAATTCCCTAACTCTATAAGTTCCTACCTCACTCTATGACGATACGTCAAGCATCCTATCATGAGCTCACCGATAACAACCTATGCATGAAATACTACCTTAAAATCGATAACGCACATACGATTCACGTTTCTAAAGACGTTCAAGCTTGTTACCGTATAGGAGATTAGCCAGTTTTCTCTAGTCTAACGTAGATGAAACATTCACCCAAACACAATCACAACATACACATCACATGATAATCAATAGTTAGGTTTCATTAGATCTAAGCAAACACAAAGTAAATTAGCCTAGCATGTTGAAAGAAAGACAAGCACAAGTATATATCACACAACACATAGACATATTGTATGAATAAAGACTTATCTGGGATTAAACATGCAAGTTAGAGGGGTTAGGATACCCTCTAAGGTCTGTAATACACGTACTAGGGTTTAACCCTAAAGTTCTCCACTCCAAAATTCCTCTAAAATTCGTCACAAATAAAGAAAAAACGTTCTATATATATAGAAAACGCGGGCTGACGGCGTCAGCCCAATAGGTGACGTCGTCAGCTCGGCGATTAGGGTTTCCTGACGGCCTTGGTTGACGTGGTCATGTTTCCTTGTTCCAGATCTGACGGCCTTGGTTGACGGCGTCACCATTTTGCACTACAAACTCTCTGGCCCGTCACGAGTATTTTCCACTTCTGGACTTCACTTGTTCCTGACGGCGTCACTTAGTAGAGTGTGACGGCGTCACCTTCAGTAATCTTCAAGGTCTTTTGAGTTTTTGTTGTGTTCCGCACTTTTTCACTCCGAAAATGCCCGAAAATGCTTCTTTTGTGATTTTCCCTTCAAAAGTACCTAAAATGAGAAAAGAAACGACTTTGGGTGAAATCCAAACCAAAAACATACGACTTAGTACAAGGAACGCCCAACTTTTGTATCAACAAGTGGCGCCATCCGTGGGACCCAAACACTAAGAACTAGAATGACGAAACACAAGAACTCGAACCAGCGGACTCCACAACTGGATAAGACGCGTAGCGACCCTCCAAGGAGGAACTACCCTGATGTGCCTCCTAGGCAAACCACTGGGACAACCAGTGCGCCGGGCCACCAGGAGGTGGAAACCACCACGATTCTCCCATCGGTGGAGTTACCCGCTGCAACTGCTCAGACTACTACGGTGGTCCCAAACAGCGAGGATCTCCAGCGCACTCTCTTTACTACTCCCCATCAAGCGGCAATCGCTGTGGACAACACAGCACCGCCGAATGCGCCTGATCGGGAGAGGAGGTTTAATTTGGAAGATGGCATTCCTGCGCTGGAGGAAGATGCTCAAGAAACAATGTTAAAAAATCTTGTATCGCAAAATTTTGAAACATTGAACACACTCCTACAAGAGGAGGCTAGGAGAAGGTTGAGGAGTCGGCTTGACTTCAATGGAACCTCTCCACCGCGCCATGAAGAGCGCGACAACAACAAGAGGCGTGCCAGTGTCCGAACTAGGCTCAGCACGCCGTCAAACTCACAGTACTCGGAGGAACAAGGAGATAGTGAGAGGCGAACTAGCGTCCATATCAGATTGGGTGGTCGCAGAGTCCACGACAGGTTGGGGCGACAGCACTCACCAAGCGAGGGTTCTTCTAGATCTAGAAGAATTCATGATAGATTAGGTGGACGGATATCCCCTAACGAAAGCCTCTCAAACTCAGGCTTCGAGGAAAAATGGCGCAAGCGCCGCAGAAGAAACGACTCTCCCTCAGACAGCTCCTCGGACAACGAGGATAGTGATACCGGACATTGGAAGTCCAGAGGAAGACGTCACAAGGATGAGGATGATGACATATCCCTCCCTTGGCGTCGCCAAACAGTCGACGCATTCACAAAGCGCATAAGCAACTACTCTGACCACAAGAAAAGGCGCATGCCTTCTAATGTGAAAACATATGATGGCACAGGGGATCCTGATGATCACCTCAAAATTTTCGAAACAGCTACTACTATCGAAAATTGGCCACGACCTGTGTGGTGTCATATGTTTAACTCCACATTGGTAGGGAATGCGCGAAACTGGTTTAGCAAGCTTCCACGGAGAAGCATAGACGGGTTTGAAGAGTTGAGGAAAGCATTCCGCTTGAACTTCACCCAAAGAAAGAAGTGCGCTAAGGAACCAGTTGAGTTGGCCAGAGTAAAACAGCGCCAAGGCGAGTCAACGAGCGCCTACATGGAACGCTTCAAAGATGAGTGCATCAACATCAAATCATGCCCTGAAATACTGAAAATTTCAGGATTCATGAATGGGATTAACAACCAAGACCTCATCAAGAAGTTAAATGATAAGGTCCCCCAAACTTTTGATGAACTAATGAAGCGCACGAGGTCCTTCATCCAAGGGGAAGCTGCAGTCGCTGATAGCAGAAAAGGGTACACGAATTATAGACCGCAAGAACAGTCAAGGAGACAATCCAACGACCAAGGTGGTAATCCTAATAAAAGCTATCGCAAGGAGGGAGGTACACGGGGAAACGAAAAGTATACCCCACTGACAAAAACTCCACGAGAGATATTCGCAACGGAAGGAGCGAACTTCCCTAAACCCCCGCCGATGCGCACACCAGAAGGGAAACGCATAGGAACAGGGTACTGCGACTACCATGGACAGAAGGGTCACGCAACAAATGATTGCGTCCAGCTACGCCAACTAATTGACAAACTAGTCAAGGAAGGCAGGTTGGATCACTTGGTCAAGAACATCAAAGAAGGGAAAGATAAACACAGAACTGGAGACAAAAAGGATGCGTCTAAAGACAAAGCGGACACCATCTACATGATCCAATCCTGGCAACGCAAAGTCAAACAAAAGGTCAGCCAAAAGTTCTTCGCTAGCAACGAAATCTCTTTTCCTAAGTTGACTGCGGACAATGCAGTAGCAGAACCGCTCACAATTGAAATACATGCGGGGGGCACGATATCCACCGTATGTAACGTGGATGGAGGAGCATCCGCTGAAATAATGTACGAACATTGTTTCAAGCGGCTAAAACAAGAGATTCAAAACCAGCTACTTCCTGCTGCGACATCTCTAACAGGCTTCATAGGAGAAAAAATATGGCCTATAGGACAACTACGCATGCTCGTAGAAGTCGGCAACAAAGAGCATTCCACCAAGGCATGGATGAACTTCATGGTCATCAGATCACCATCGCCATACAATGGCATCATTGGAAGATCAGGAATATCAGCACTCCGCGCAGTGCCATCAACAGCACATGGAATGCTGAAATTTCCGGTAGAGGGTGGCATCGTCACTCTCTACAATAACGCTCTGCCTCCTGAAGAATGTAACACAGTTACATGCGAAACCACAACTGCTAAAGAAAAAGGCGCACCCAAGACACCTAACTTAAAGGTGGCAATCCATCCTGATTATCCTGAACAACAGGTATCGATCGGAGGTTCGCTATCAGACAAAGGGAAAGCAGCCGTGTGCGCACTCTTACAAAAAAACCTCGATGTCTTTGCATGGGAGCCAAAACACATGAACGGCGTGCCTCGGTCAATCTCAGAGCATAAGCTACAAATCCAACAAGGATACCCGCCAATAAGGCAGAAGAAGCGCGGTCAAGCTCCAGAACGCGCGAAGGCCATCCTGGAAGAGGTACACAAGCTTGTGGACGCAGGCATTATGCGAGAGGTATATTACCATNCCGTGTGCGCACTCTTACAGAAAAACCTCGATGTCTTTGCATGGGAGCCAAAACACATGACCGGCGTGCCTCGGTCAATCTCAGAGCATAAGCTACAAATCCAACAAGGATACCCGCCAATAAGGCAGAAGAAGCGCGGTCAAGCTCCAGAACGCGCGAAGGCCATCCTGGAAGAGGTACACAAGCTTGTGGACGCAGGCATTATGCGAGAGGTATATTACCATGATTGGTTATCTAACCCAGTCATGGTAAAAAAGTGCGATGGCAGCTGGCAAATGTGTGTGGATTTCACAGACCTCAACAAAAGCATGCCCGCAGGACTGCTACCCATTGCCAGAAATAGATTGGAAGGTGGAATCCCTATGTGGGTACCCCTTTAAATGCTTCCTGGACGCATACAAAGGGTACCACGAGATCCAAATGGCTAAGGAAGACGAGGAGAAAACGGCTTTCCACACAAGCCAAGCTGTCTTTTGTTACACAAAGATGCCTTTCGGACTAAAGAATGCGGGAGCTACCTACCAGCGCTTGGTGGATAATGCATTCGAAAAACAAGTGGGCCGCAACCTGGAGGTATATGTTGATGACTTGGTCATAAAGAGCCATACTGAAGACGAAGTAGTGCGCGATATTGAAGAAACATTCAAAAGACTACGACAAATCAACATGAAGCTAAATCCTAAGAAGTGCACTTTTGGCGCTACAGAAGGCATGTTCTTGGGATACCTAATCGAACCAGATGGTATCAAACCATGCCCTGAAAAGACGGAAGCGGTCATACAACTTCCTTCGCCACGAACGCTTAAAGAAGTCCAATCCCTTAACGGAAAATTGGCCGGCCTGAATAGATTCCTATCTAAGTCAGCGGACAAGTCATTACCGTTGTTTAAAACACTCAAGAAATGCACAAAAAAGGGTGACTTTCGCTGGACTACCGAAGCGGAAGAAGCGTTTCAACAACTTAAACAAACAATAGCAGCGCTCCCCAAGCTAGTCGCACCCCGACCAGGGGAAGAATTGATAATGTACTTATCTGCAACTCATGGGGCCGTCAGCGCAGTACTATTGACAGACAGAAACTCGGTACAAACACCTATGTATTTCGTAAGCAAGGCGCTCAAGAAGACGGAGATCAACTATGGCCCGATGGAGAAGCTAGTCTTAGCGCTAGTATTTGCAGCCAAGAGGCTACGCAGATATTTTCAAGCGCACCCCATTGCGGTGATCACAGACCAACCCATCAAGCAAGTAATCTCCAAACCTAACGCGTCAGGGCGATTGCAGAAGTGGAGCGTACTGCTAGGAGAACACAACATCTCCTATAGGCCACGCACCGCAATCAAAGGGCAAATACTCGCGGACTTCATTATTGAAAAGCCAGATAGCGAGGATATAACTCAACCACCCAAGGTGGAATTACAAGAACCATGGATCCTGTTTACGGACGGATCATCATGCGTAGACGGTTCAGGCGCAGACCTCATTCTCACCAACCCAGAAGGAATGGAGTTCACATATGCCCTGCGCTTTGAATTCACTACCACGAACAACGAGGCAGAATATGAAGCCCTAATCACTGGACTACGAATTGCAACACGAATGGGTGTACGCAACCTAGAAGCAAACGTAGATTCCCGTTTAGTGGCCAATCAAGTGTCCGGAGAATACGAAGCTAAGGAGGAAAACATGATCCAATACCTGGAAAAAACAAAATCCTTGATCCAAGGATTTGACAGATTCACATTCAAACAAGTCCCCAGAGGAGAAAACAAGAAAGCAGACGCACTGAGTAAAATCGCGTCTACAAGCTTCGCACATCTGTCAAAACAGGTATTGGTAGAAATCCTGAAAGACTTGTCGATCTCCGAGATGGAAGTGTCCACAATCATAGAAGAGGAGGGCCCTACATGGATGACCCCTATTGTAGACTTCATTAGCAAAGGCATACTACCCCAAGAAAAGAAGGAAGCTCGACGAATACGGCGCACAGCGCAGCGATTCAAACTTAGAGATGGCGTCTTATACAGGCGCTCATTCTTGCAACCATGGCTTAGGTGCGTAGGATCCCTCCAGGCAGATTACGTACCCCGAGAGATTCACGCTGGTTCATGCAGTATGCACTCAGGACCACGGTCTGTTGTGGCGCGAGCACTAAGGTCAGGATATTACTGGCCTACTATGCATCGAGATGCACGAGATTTGGTACGCAAATGCAGCGATTGCCNAACGTAGATTCCCGTTTAGTGGCCAATCAAGTGTCCGGAGAATACGAAGCTAAGGAGGAAAACATGATCCAATACCTGGAAAAAACAAAATCCTTGATCCAAGGATTTGACAGATTCACAATCAAACAAGTCCCCAGAGGAGAAAACAAGAAAGCAGACGCACTGAGTAAAATCGCGTCTACAAGCTTCGCGCATCTGTCAAAACAGGTATTGGTAGAAATCCTGAAAGACTTGTCGATCTCCGAGATGGAAGTGTCCACAATCATAGAAGAGGAGGGCCCTACATGGATGACCCCTATTGTGGACTTCATTAGCAAAGGCATACTACCCCAAGAAAAGAAGGAAGCTCGACGAATACGGCGCACAGCGCAGCGATTCAAACTTAGAGATGGCGTCTTATACAGGCGCTCATTCTTGCAACCATGGCTTAGGTGCGTAGGATCCTTCCAGGCAGATTACGTACTCCGAGAGATTCACGCTGGTTCATGCAGTATGCACTCAGGACCACGGTCTGTTGTGGCGCGAGCACTAA
The DNA here is from genome assembly GCA_014162995.1 of Artemisia annua. Taxonomy (NCBI): domain Eukaryota; kingdom Viridiplantae; phylum Streptophyta; class Magnoliopsida; order Asterales; family Asteraceae; genus Artemisia; species Artemisia annua. The sequence continues at coordinate 117,513 of LBNU01020195.1, read as the reverse complement.
GGTCAGGATATTACTGGCCTACTATGCATCGAGATGCACGAGATTTGGTACGCAAATGCAGCGATTGCCAAGTTCACAGACCAATACCACGCCGACCACAGCATGAACTTACACCGACAACGGCGCCATGGCCTTTCTACAAATGGGGTATAGACATTGCTGGACCTTTCCCTGTTGTCGCAGGAGGATTGAAATTCCTCATCGTGGCAATAGACTACTTTACCAAGTNAGATGCACGAGATTTGGTACGCAAATGCAGCGATTGCCAAGTTCACAGACCAATACCACGCCGACCACAGCATGAACTTACACCGACAACGGCGCCATGGCCTTTCTACAAATGGGGTATAGACATTGCTGGACCTTTCCCTGTTGTCGCAGGAGGATTGAAATTCCTCATCGTGGCAATAGACTACTTTACCAAGTGGATTGAAGCGAAAGCAGTGGTGATAATCACGGGCAACCAAGTTAAGCGATTTGTATGGGATAACATAGTATGTCACTTTGGACTACCCGGTGAGATCATCTCGGATAACGGAAAACAATTCCGTGACAATCCATTCAAAGATTGGTGCGAACAGCTGAACATCACGCAACACTTCGTGTCAGTAACTCACCCACAAACAAATGGTCTGGTTGAACGCGCGAATAGGAGCCTGGGTGAAGGAATCAAAGCACGTTTGGACAGACACAAAGGAAGATGGGTCGAAGAACTATCACATGTTCTCTGGGCGCACCGAACAACTATCAAGGTTAGCAATGGAGACACTCCCTTCTCTTCGGTCTATGGAACAGAAGCTGTAATACCAACTGAAATTGGAATGCCAACTATCAGTACTGCGGAAGTTAATACTGCTACCAATGATGATGAGCGGCGCATAGACTTAGATCTATTGGAAGAGCGACGCGAACGCGCAGCAATACGCGAAGAAAAAGCCAAGTCTAGAATGAAAGGGTACTACGATGCCAAAGTGCGCAGCACCTCATTTAGACCAGGTGACTTCGTTTACCGCGAAAACGACTCAAGCCGTGCAGAAGACACTGGAAAGCTGGGACCAAAGTGGGAAGGACCTTACAAGGTCATTGAAGCACTTGGAAAGGGAGCGTACAAGCTACGCGATAAAGATGGTCAGGAGCTAGAACGAACGTGGAACGTTCGCAACCTTAAGCGATGTTATCTTTAGAATAGGCTACGACCCAACATGGATACTCACGCGCTTTAGAAAGTGCCCAAATAAAGATCCATGTAACTTTACTTTTTAAGTCTTATCTAGATAAGTATTTTTTCTTTTACAAACTTGCAAGTATTAATAAAACGTTCGCGGTTTCTAGCTAACACCGCGACAAATTTCTTTACATTGATATTTAAATACTGTTTATATTTCAATGCGTTGGTCATGTTACCTTTAGCCTACATGGCGTGCATGCACTAATTAAATACCCACGCTGGTAAAAAGGATGAGTTAACCTACTAAACAACTCGTTGAGTAAGAGGGTTGCAAACCCATCAACTTTGGATTACATATCCTTGTTAAACACCTTGCGCTCAAGACGTTGGCGCAAGTTCCTTGCGCATCCCACGATGAATGCGCAATAAGGCACACTGTGCGCGTTTAACAAATTAGGAAATCAAGACTCTTGGTCCTTTAAAACTTAAATACGACAAGTAAACTATCAAAACTCATAGACAACTATGATTTTTTTAACTAAGTCAGCAAAAAATTCCATACACGACTTTGGAAATTACTTAAGGAAATTCGTATTCTGATTTTTCTTATGATATACTTAGCCAATTAACGATATCTTCACGCAAAGATATACGAGTTATACACGAACAACGTGTTCAATAAACATAAGTACTTGGAAAGTATACATACGCTAAGTACAAATAGAACTTCATATATATCAAAAACAAGTTCATACAAAATTGGTTCAAAAATAAAAGCTAAGTACAAAAACAGCTATATGCTAGATGTACGCCTCAACGGGCTGGAGCTCCTACTCAAGGCCTCTTCCTTCGCAGCCTTAAGTAGCTGCAACAACGCCGCATCATCAGGGTCAACAGTGGCCACGGTGACAGGAACACCGTCGGTCCTAGGCAGATGCGCAGCGCCTATGCCGCACAGAATGGCCTTCCCTGTTTCGCCTTTCTTTCTTGCGCACCTGGAAGCATGAGCGTTTAAAGACCTTTGCAAAGAAATCTCCTTCTCAATACGGAAGGGATTCAAAATATCACGCGGCCGAGCAAAGATAGGTACCTTCAGTTGCGCCACGTCAGGCTTCAGATAGAAGTCCAGCTGCTCCTCGGCCTTATCTTGCAGATGCCTTGGAAGAGTAAGCCCCGCCATGATTACATTGATGGGCTGATCTTGGTCACGCTCCAGGCGCGCAATGTGAGGAAGCTCGAGCTTCTTCAACTCCTCCATCGCGGCAGCAAGCTCAGCAGGAGCATCCGCCCTGTACTCTGGAACCTCAGCAAGCGGCACAGTCAGTAGCTTGGCCTCATCAAGCTTCTTTATGGCCAAGCTCTTGCCATGCACGACAGCGCGATTCACCACTTTCCCGAAGGCCGTAGTGACCTCCGGGTGCTCCAGAGTACCCATCGCAGCCAAGCACAAGCCATGGCTGATCAGCCACCTACAAATAACATAAGTGTTAGTAGGATACAATATATATATATATACAAGTTATAAAAATAAAAGTGAAGGAACATTTACCTGCGCTCAGCGACAGACTGAACCATATGCGGGTATAGCTCCTCATCAAACTCGATGCTGAGCTTGCGGAGCTTCTCCTCATTCTGGTTCAACGGCAACTTCACCCAGCTACGGAACTCCTCCAGGTTAGCAAAATGCTGGCCCCAATTCTGCTGAAGATGCTTCAGCACCCATAAGGAGTTCACCCTATGGCGGTCAGCAGCAGCACGTTCCTGCTCCAACTGCGCCATCACCGACATCTTCCCGTCGGCCAAAATCTGCGCAGACGCTTCTGCGCGCTCCAGTTTAGCCTTGGAGCTCAGCTGCTCAGCTTTAGAGCTTGCTAGTTCTGCCTGCACGGACGCCAGCTGCGCCGTCAGGGTGGAGATCTCCTCCTCATACTGGGATCGACTACTCTCAGCAGAGTAGCTTGCCCTGGCATGCGCCACCAGCTCGGACTGGCGCGCAGCAATGGAGGCCAGTTCCTCCATTACGGAGTCAAAAGATCTTGACTCCTCGCCAATATCCCTCGGAGAATGCGCCCCATCCAGAAAGGGACTCTCCTTGGGTGACGCACCTCCATCTAGTGCGCCAGTGTCCTCCACATGGTGCTCACTGCACACAAGATCAAAAACTAAGTGTTAATATGCGAAAGCAATTTAGCATACATAAGACCCTAAGTGATTGTAAATAATACTCACATGTGGGGAGGAGAAGAAGGCACGCCCTTCTTAACTTCAGACATAGACGCATCTCCCTCCAACTTCTCAGCGTCCTCACTGCGCCCAAGACCAGACAGAAGTTAGACAATAACTTAACGAAAGTTTCTAATAAATAAACAAGATACTTACCCCGTGACAGATGGCTCCTCCCCAGCCTCCGAACGCGGCCTCTTCGAAGACTCCGCGCCATCACCAGCAGCCGCCCTCTTACGCTTCAGCTGGATACCCTCCTCCTCTTCATCTGACTCTCCCAAGTCGATGATAGCTATGTTCACAGAATCGGGAGGAGGCTGCGCAACATCGGGTCCCTGCTGCACAAGAGGAGCAACCTCCTGTATTGGCGCAACCACGGCCGCAGCAGGAGAGCCCTCAGGCTCTGGGACAACCAGCTCTACGACGCGTCCCTGCGTCGACTCCAGAATGGGCTCCTCATCATCTACTTGGGCACCTCCAAATCCACCACACCAAACAAATCCATCTCTGCGCATACAAAACAAAAGAAACATGTTATATAAAATATGACAAGTGAGAAGAGCTTACACTACTAGCGACAGAAATAAGACAGGATGAGCACCCACCCGAACCATCCGCAGCCACAAAAGTGGGAACGCAATCCTCAGGCTCGAAGTAGTTGCGACTGATGCCCATGTGCACCAGGAACTCTTCTGGGTACGGTCTGATGTGAAGGCGGTTGGCATTGATGGTAGCCGCATGGTCCGGGTCGTACCACGTGTCAAGGGGGCGCTCATCCTTCGACAGAGACATCTTGGTGTGGAAGGGGAAATCAAGTGGAAAGACAGCAGCGTCAATCCAAAAGAACTTCTCCCTCCAATGGGGGAGTTTGTCCACCTTCTTCTCATAACATTGAAGCGCGCCTACGCGCTTCGAGAAGGTAACCCACCCATTCAACCACGCCGTACGATAAAACGCACGGAACAAGTGGAGGGTGGGAGGAATCGCTAACAAGCGACAGTTTACCTCAAAATTCGATATCTTCCCAGCGCCAATAGGATGCAACTGGGAGATATGGAGTTCGTAATAATCGAGGATATCCCTCAACAATACGGTTATGGGCACGCACTGGTTCGCCCACTCGAAGAAGCGCGTGTATAGCCCCACCTTCCCTACGGGGAAGTCCGCCATGGTGTCATTTGGACCTGGCACCTCTGGGTGCAGATCCAAAGGGATATAGTAATCCGAGGTGAACTGCCTCAGTTCATCCACGGTTAGGTCGGAGTGACAGTCGTTAAGTTGGAGGACCATTTTTATTTTTTATTGGCGCATGCGCTAATTACCTAAGCAAAAAGAAGTAGGGTTGCGAAGGAGATTTGGAGCTTTTTTGAAAATGGATAAGCACTTTTACTGTGATAAACACAGTAAAAGTGGAGGGGTTTATATAGATTTCTCACACACCACAGATAGCTGACACGTAGATCCCACTAACTCGAATCGTGTGGATGGGAGTTGTAACGGTACAGGACACGTGGATAGCCTCTCCACTTCCCGAGGTACGTGAATTGCACTTTTTTGGACTAGGTGCATTACACGCGTTTTTGGATGTAAAAATTTGAATTCTTCCCGCGCACGACTCGGGGATAACTTGGACACGGTTTAAGTCTAGCGTCCGCAGGTTTTACCCTGCGCACACTAGACTGGGGGGACATGATGACGTATAGTCTATACCGGGTCATGAACCCGATTAGTAAACAATACTAATATGTAAGCCCACTACGCGTGGGCCAGATTAATAATAATTGGATTACCAGTTATACGGCTTTGGCCCACGAGGCCCAAGCCCAATGATTATTTAGGAACGTGATAATGATATCTCCTAATTATAGGATGTGTATCAAATATCCGCGATACGCGGGATACACCAAGGTTTGCGGAACACGAAACCAACAAGGATTTCGTGTCTATATATAGAGGGCGTCATAGCTCTCACAAAGGTACGACTTACAAACCCTAACTCTTCACAACCCTAAAACACGATTACTTACTCTCACGCCGGAAGATAATCGGGGGAAACAATCCCTCGATAAGCCTAACGGTGTTTGTTGCTTTCTTAGTGCGCAGGTCTCAAGCAATATCATCCAATTGATACGAGGAAAGGAACCCAAACAAGGAACGCCCAACTTTTGTATCAACAGTTTTATTATACGATAATGCTATAGGTTAATGTGCAATTATTCTCTTAAACTCTCTTATAGTTAACGAGAACAATAAGTGTTTTATTGTGACTATAAAGAAATAATCAAAATAACATAACCTCATGTTATGTTAACGAAAAAGAAATATAATTAGAACCTCAAGTTCTATCTTGATTCAATTTGTAGAATCAATAGCATAACCTCATGTTATGTTAGAAAAGAAAATAAAACCTCAAGTTTTATTATGATTCCCTCAAGAGAATCAAATAACATAATTTCATGTTATTTATATTAAACTATATGAAAGCCATAAAAAAACTTATATGATTTTGATTGGAGATATGTGATGTTGTACTAAAATCTCCATATTATTTGAGGTTTACATAGAAAGTGCAATCTAAGCACATGTGGTCATAAACTAGAGTTTATGAGCCAGGATTATATTATTGAGTGGCATGACCGGTTGGACCATCCCGGGTCAATGATGATGCGAATGTATAGAAGAACCATAAGTTTCTTCAAAAATAGATTTGATTGTTCTTAATGGAACGGAAGTTAATTGTTCATATATAACCACCATATTAATGTAAGGATTTTACCTTATAAGGTTTTGGAAAGAATATAAAGGGGATGTGCGTAGGCCTATACATCTGCCATGTGGATCATTTTGAGTTTTAAAGTCGATGCATCGTCAAAATGATCATCAAGGACGCAATTTAAAGTTAGCGTGATTAATGACCCGACTTATAAATGCGAGCATGATTTTCCATATAGTATCTTTGGAAATGGTGGTAAATACTTCCAAGTATTGGGCGATTATTGGAATAAGTGTTGAACTTAAAAGTAGCCCAAGTTCATACACGAATTGCTTTTGTTGAAACATTTCTAAAACGTTTTTAGTTTATTGCAAAGCCAATAATAATTATGAGAATAAAAGTATTAGTTTATGGGGCATGTTATAAAATATGTATTCGCATCTTGCCAACAATTTTTAATGAATCCTCCCCATTAGAATGGTTTTGGCCACGAACCATATGTTTCCCATATAAGAATTTTGTAAATGTGCGGTATATGTTTCTTGTAAATCCACCAGAACGTACAATAATGAGATATTGAAATGGATAATTGATCGGTGGCAGAACTAAGCGGTGAAGCTTGTAAACCACGGGTCGTAGTCCCAACGAGGGTTGAAATTGATCTTGTCACTCGAGTCGTGAGTTANGCTTTTAGGTTGCTTTTCATGTCGTTTTTGCAATATCCTTACCTGCACAGTCATAAACACAAAAACCAGATATCTTTGGCTTTGAACATTAGTTTTTGGTCTATAATAGTCTAATAATGGTGAATAAAAGATATGTGAATAAGCACATATCAAAATCCCCCAGACTAAGGTGTTGCGTGTCCTCACGCAATGTAATCACATCACGCCTTAAGGATAAATAATTTCAAAACCTCTCCTTACTAACTTTGAGAAGTAGCAAAATGTTCAAGAGAAATTCGAAATCATTTACTCCCTAAGACGCCCCGGCTTTCCGTTTTCGACTATGTACAACATATTTAATACTACTAGCATATAACGGTGTGAATGACTTTCATTATCTGTTGATAACGATTAAGGGTCATAGAGCAAGAACACGATTCATAGAAAAGTGACCGATTGGATAAAATTCATCGTCCCTGATTTTTCACAAGTCCCAAACTAAGTGGAAAAACGAGATCACCGCTTACTTAGACGCTAGTTNATGAAATATTTTACGTAAAAATTTTATGGAAACAAAATGAAAACTTATTTAGACTCATTAATAAGCAAAACCAATTCTCAAAATAAGCTATAGAAACTCAACGAATTCAAAATAAGCTAAACATATTTCTAGGGCTTGTAACTTAAAAGCTTGTTTAAACACAAAAGAAAACTTGAAAAGCCAAAACAACGATTTGTAAACTCTTAAATAAGCTAAAGTAAAACGTAGAATAAACTTTTACAAGCTAGCAAAACCCAAATAAGCTCAAGTCATATTCATAAGGCACGAAAATTTCTTTTCATGCAAAGGTGGTGCAAGACTTATATGAGCTTATTGTGAGTACATTTCACGTGCACCTCATGCGTCCGATCTAGGATCGTAACATGCACCTCACGCGCGACCAACTTTAGTCTTAACACTTAAGCACATAATCCATGAATCTAAACATCGATCCTTATTCTTTCTTTTTCTTTTCTTTTTTTCTTTTCTCAATTTTTTTTCTTTTTCTTTTTCTTTTCACTTTTTTCTTTCTTTTTCTTGCCTTAGTAACTTCTCAACTCCGAACCTTCACGGTTTCAATCCAAGACCTACCGCCAACTGCTAGGGTTGGAATCTAGGATCCAAGGTCCGATCTCAATCCGAAGTCTTAAAGCACCTTAGCTCATACATAACAACGGGCTTTTGGGTAGCTCCGAAACCACATGCGTACTACGCTTATTCAACGATATACAATACAACTCAACTGACGTGTATCCATGATGTGTACCCAATTTCCCAAGCAAAGATTCTCTTAAGAAGATAAAGAACTACTCATCGGCTAAACCTAACATCTTTAATTAGCACACAAGATATGGGGTGAAACAAGCTGATGGGAACGAAAGGCCACAAGTACCTTCGATGAGCTTTAAAGAGAACCACTACTCCACGTATGGTAACTAACTTCTAAATAAACACTATCATATCTCATTCTCCGCATTTTGAAAATCTCAAATAATGAGATCCGCGGATACTTAGCCGATAATTTTAAGCCATGCATATATAAAGTAAAGTACGGGAGCCGACAAAAGAGTAGCTCCTTGTGTACAAAACTAGCAAAAGCTTTTGTGATCATCATTGGTTAAGGGAACAAGCTAGGGCTCAACACGCCCGGATCAAGTCAAAATTTTTATTCTCACTCTTACCTAGTAGGAAAGTCAAACGCGGTGTCAAAACTTTTATTCTATTTTTGCATAATTTTTATATTTTTCTCATTTTTTCTTTGAAATTTTTCAAAATTTTTCAATTTTTTTGGATTTTTGAGGAAAAACGGGGTTGCGTAAGTAAACGACAAAGGTGAAAGTGCTAGGTCAATCAAATCGAAGATTCACCCCCCCAGACTAAAGATAAACATTGTCCTCAATGTTTTCAAGGTAAGGGTAATCCTAACAATAAATCTAAGGCCGTTTATTAAGTATGCCAAAGATACCATTAGTCGATAAGATTTGGATATAGGATTTCCAAGCAAGCAGCAAGACATGGGACTCGAGTGGAGATGAGACGATCCACGAGCACGAGAGTCATCATGAATTGGGGAAATCCTGCACAAACACAAACAACCAAGCAAACACAAGATTGGAAGAGGTCGCCCTCCTCGCGTTACTTATTAGATAATAAAATAAAAAGGATAAGCATGGGGTGCCTCCCACGAAGCGCTTGTTTAGTAACGAGTCGTATAGCTTAGACTCGCCCCGAATTTACTTGTCCTTGGGGGAGCAAATGAAACACACATTTGACACAAAAGGAGGAATGCCTGGATCAAAAACAACATCTTCACTCGCTGAGGAGTGTAAAACAAGAGAAGTCACAAAAATCACGGGAGGGTGGGTGGGGTTCAAGTAAAGTAAATTTTTGTGAAAAAATTTTCCCTCTCCCGGATCAAGAATAGTGTCCTCATTCCCCGTGTCAAACGGTAGCAAAGATTTTGTTTTCATTAATGATAAAGATTTTTGCTCAGAAGTGAGCGAAAAGCAATCATTTTCCTTCATCATTAAAAACTGCTCAAAATTTTTGTTTGGAGTCACATTCATCAAAGGATGAGTTTTACCACCATCGAGTATTCCTGGATTAAAAACTTTGTCTTCACAGGAAAAATCGGAAAGGTACTCGATGGTGGACTCATCGGAAGAAAACAAATCATCCTCAAAAGAAGATAAATCATTTAGCTCAAAAGTAGATTCCTCATTGATTGTTACCATTTTAAACTCCTTTTTGAATTCTTTTTCATCAGATTTTTCATCAAAAGATTTTTTCTCAAAAGATTTTTCATCAACAGATTTCCCATATAAAATATTTCGCCATTCGGTTTGATCAGCCTTGAAATCAAAAAGTTCATCATCACTTTGATCATCAAAAGATTTTTCTTCAAAAGATTTTCCATATAAAATGTTTTTCCACTCACTTTGATCGGCTTTGAAATCAAAAAGTTCATCATCACTTTGGTCGTTGGTAAGCTCAAAGTGCGAACCAAGTGATGAAGTTTGATTTGAGAAATTATCAACTTGTTTTTGATTAACTTGAACATCAACAAAATCATCATCGTCATTGTTTAGTAAAAACTCCAATCTGCGTAAGTCGGATTCAACGTCCTCATCCTCTCGTGGAATGGAATCAAGGAGAGCGAGTTCATCGGCGAACTCCTCAAGAAGAGCATCGACTCTAGAAGTGGTACTGCCACTACTTTGATCTTTGGACTTAGAATCGGATTCAAACGGTTTGGCATCCAAGTTGACTTTTTCGGGAGGGAGAGTTGACGGTGGTTCATTCAACAATTTTTCAATTAAGCGAATATCTCCCTCCATATCAAAGACGGCTTCATCAATTTGAGGTAAAACGGGATCATTATGAGAGAAAACTTTGAGCTCTTCCATAGAAAAATCACTTCCCTCATTCGGAAGGGAAGGATTGGAAGACTCGGAAGAAACATCATTACTAACATCTTTGACATCAATACTTTTAACCGAAAATGTATTGGCGGCGTTTGTAGAAGTTTGTTGGATATTAAACGTGATGGCCTCATCCTCAACTCGGAGAGTGACTTCTTCAGCAAAAACATCAACTAAAGCATGGCTCGTTTTCAAGAATCCTCTCCCAAGAATGAGAGGAACTCGAGGATCGGCATCAAAATCACAAACAACAAAATCAACCGGGAAATAGAACTTTCCAACCTTCACGATGACATCTTCAGCGATACCTTTTGCATGAGCGATTGAACGGTTCGCGAGCTCGAGGGTCATTCGAGTAGGAGTTAATTCGGGGAGAGATAGTTGTTTCCAAACGGACAAGGGCATAAGATTGATGCTTGCGCCAAGATCGGCCAAGGCTAGGCATTCGATCATTCCCGGGAAATCACAAGGAATTAGAAATTTGCCGGGGTCTTCAAGTTTTTCGGGAAGTTTCTTTAAGACAACCGCCGAGCAATTCTCATTCAAAGGCGTGTTAGCAATATCCAATAATTTTTCTTTGTTACTCATTAAGCTTTTGAAAGTTGTAGCAAATTTAGGCATATAAAGCAAAGCATCCGCAAAACTCAAGTCAAAGTGAAGATCTTGAAAAATTTGAAGAAATTTTTTCATTTGTTGGTGATTTTTTTCACGAAACTTTGGGTTAACCGGATAAGGCAATGATCTTTTAAACTTTGGTTCACTTTGGACAACCGGAGGTTGGATGTATTCGGTCCTTCCGTTGTTAGTAGGAATTTCCTTATCCTTTGTCGCCTCGGTCTCACGGACGACCACCTTAGGGGGTAAAGAAGACGAGGTAGTCGGAACCGTGGGTCCTTCGTATGACACACCACTTCTAGTCGTAATCGCTTTCAAATCACCACGTGGGTTATGAATCGTATTACTTGGAAGACAACTCGACGATGATGGTTGATTCATTTGCATAAAAGCGTTCATCATTTGCTTAAGCTCATTAGTCTGTTGAGACATTGACGCGTCGATTTCCTTCTTAAAGTCAACCTTCAAGTTGTTGATTTGGTTTTGCATTGCTCGCATGCTCACGTCATTGGTTTTGATGTAATTGGCGAGCTCAGGAGACGTTGACCTTGGTGGTGGTTGTTGGTTAAAAGTTTGTTGGGGTGGAGAACTTTGATAATTTTGATAACCTTGGTTTTGATTGTAGCTTGTTGCACGGTTTTGGTTGTAACCTTGGTTTTGATAACCTTGGTTATTTTGAGGGTAACGGTTTTGATGAGTTTGCAATGGTGGAAATCCTGGTGGTCCCATTTGGTTGTTAGGTCTAAAACCTTGGTTTTGAATAAAGTTAGCAGCTGCAACGTCAGCATTACCAATTTGGCCATCGGTGGCTTGACAATTATAATACTGATGGGGACCACCACAAATCACACACACTTCATTAACAGCTTTAACGGGCTCGGGTTTCTGATTCTGGTTCTTAAACTCTTTCATCATCAAACGTAAAGCATCGGTAAGTTCGGCCATCTCCGATGGTTGGGCCGATGACGTCGAAGAAGAAGGATTAAACAACGTTGCTTTCGAAACATTCGGTTTGTTACGAGAAGTCGGAACCTTTGATTTGTTCTCAATGATAGTAAGAATATCCCGTGGCGTACGATTCAAGATATTGCCACCGGCGGCTGAGTTCAAAGAATCTTGATCGTTTTGAGTCAAAGCGTTATAGAACGTATCGATTTGGTGCAATTCGGAGAAACCATGGTGAGGACACTTGCGAAGAAGATCCTTGAAACGTTCCCATGCCTCACCAAAGCTTTCATCAAAACGTTGCTGAAAATTGGTTATATCATTCTTTAGGTTTGTTGTTTTGGATGGGGGAAAGAAATGATTAACGAATTTTGAAACAAGCTCTTCCCAAGTGGTAATGGAACGAGGGGGTTCTTTCTCGAGCCAAACTCGGGCTGCCCCCTCTAGAGAAAAGGGAAAGAGCATTAGCTTAATAGCTTCATGAGGGACATCTTTGAATTTCATGGTTGAAGTTAACTTGTTGAACCAACGGATGTGGGCATGAGGATCGTCCCTTTCAAAACCTTGAAATTGATTAGAAGTGACAAGTTGAATCAAACCGGTTTTAAGCTCAAAATTCTCAGAAAGGATTTGGGGTAGAACAATAGCATCTCCATATCCTTCGGTAGGACATTGGAGCAATTCCTGCATCGTGCGTTGGTCGGCCATCTCGGTGATGGGAGTAGGAAGATCACGTAACTCGGGTACGTTTCTTTGCCTCCGTCTACGACGACTGCGGTTAGTTGGCACTGTGGAAGAAGAAGACGACTCGTTCAAGTTAGACTTGGAACGAGTGATCATACAAATCAAAACACAACAAAGTGAAAAAGAAAGTAGAAAAGAAAATCTTTTTGGTTTTTATAAGTTTATAAAAGAAAAGAGAAAATATTTTTGGTTTTTATAGGTTTTATAATTTTTTTGTTGTTTTTGTTTTTAAGAAAAAGCGTTAACTTCTAAAAGAAGGGTCTTCAAATCACAAGTCTCGAACGATCAAACAACTTAATCTAATCAACCGCTCCCCGGCAGCGGCGCCAAAAATTGATGCGAGGCAGACCAAGCGGTGAAGCTTAAGAACCTCGGGTCGTAGTCCCAACGAGGGTTGAATGGATCTTAGTCGTTCAAAACCGTGAGTTATGTGATGTGAATGGGTTTAAAGATATGTTTTGGTTTTGTTTACGCTACTAAACTTTATTTAAAACTTTAAGAAAAGTAAAACGTGAGTAAAGAAGTTAAAATGAACGAGAAAAGAAAACATAAACGTAAAAAGAAATAGAAGAAAGAAATAAAAGAAATAAAGATAAAGTAAATAAAAGAAATCAAAATGACATTCGAAATGTAAAATGTTTTTTGGTTTTTAAGTTTAATTAATAAAAGAAAAGTAAAGTAAATGTTTAAAAGAAAATAAAACAAGTAAAAGAAAAATAAGCTAAGTTAAAAAGAAATTAAAGAAAATTCGGCAGAGTTTCGTTTAGGAATGAACCAAACAAAACTCCACTCGAAGAACGATGGAGAAAATAAAAGTCTAACTCGACTTGAGAAAGAAATAAGAAAAGAAGAGGAGAAAACTAGACACGACTCAAAATAAACTAAAAATAAAGTTGACTCAATAAATAGAAAAATAAACTCGCTAGCACTCTAAAAATATCAAAACTCGCTACCAACAAAAATCCATACTCGCTATCCCTAAGAAACAAACTCGCTAGGACATTAAAAAAAAACTATACTCGCTATACTAGGGACACAAACTCGCTAGCATGAAAGAAACCTAACTCGCTAGACAAAATAAAAAAAACTATACTCGCTATACTAGGGACACAAACTCGCTAGCTATATGGATCCAAACTCGCTAGGCAGTTATACAAACTCGCTAGCCTCTTTGAAAAATAGCAAACTCGCTATTCTCTAAAACCTAAACTCGCTATTAAACCCCTAAAAAACTACAAACTCGCTACTAAACCCTAAATGACATACTGGACATTAAAAACTTATAACGTGACACAAAAATTTAATAAAAGGTAAATAAAACTTGTAAAAACTTGATAAATAAAACGTTAAGACACTAAAATAAGCTTAGAAATAAGCAAATAAGCCACGGCTTCTTTTGTAAGCCCTAACCCATAAGCTTTTTATGAAACTTAAATGAAAACCATGCAAAGGTGACAAGAAAATTAATAAAAACTTGTAAAGATTAAGAAAGAACTTGTAAAGATTAAGACAATAAAATGACAATAAGTAAATCAAGACATGAAAATTAAATTGACATAAACTTAAATGACAAGTAAATAAAACTTACATAAAATAAATGACAAGAAAATTAAATGACATGAAATTAAAACAAAATGAAGACTAGCTTCAAAATGAAGCTTAAGGTGGGTATTTAAGGTTTCCATGGTGGAATCCTTTTACATCAAGCCCCCTTAACTCTATTTGTTTATGAAATGACACATAAACTTCTATTACACTACTAAACGACTTCTAAAAAGTAAACTTAAGTCCTTGTAATCTTGAGGAATATGTTAACGAGTCTTCATAAAGTCTTCAATGATATAAAAGTGACCACTTGCTCGAGTTTGGGAAGCTTATACATGATAATCATCTTTAATCTTCGATTAAGTATCTCTTTCATATTCACGAGCCTTTAAGTAATGAAAACATCGTCACGGGCTTTACTTGAGTAAATTTCATCTTTGACTCGGCTTCTTGACTCTTTTCCAAATCTCGTGCTCGTTTAGGGCTTTTTGGTTGGTTTTCATGCCATTTATGCAATATCCTTTCCTGCACAGTCACAAACACAAAAACACTATATCTTTGGCGTTTCACGTTAGTTTTTGGTCTTTTAAACACTTAAACTAAGGTCAAAAGTATGTGTAAAATAGCACATATCAAAATCCCCCAGACTAAGGTATTGCGTGTCCTCACGCAATGTAATCACGTCACGCCTTAAAGATAAATAATTTCACACCTCTCTTTACTAACTTTGAAAAGTAGCAAAACGTTCAAAAGAGATACGAAATCATTTATTCCCTAAAACGCCCCGGTTTTCCATTTTATTCCATATGCTACTCATATTATACTACTTTAGCTTATGACGGTGTGCTTGACTTTCATTATCTTTCAATAACGATTAAGGGTCATAGAGTAAGAACACGATTCATAGAAAAGTGACCGATTGGATAAAATTCATCGTCCCTGATTTTTCACAAGCTCCCAAACTAAGCGTAAAAACGGATCATTGTTTAATTACAAGTTAGATGCCAACGCTACTCATGGAAGTTACTCGTGTACCGCTTGCTCCCATTTTCCTATTTTTGTATCTCATTATTTTATTTTTGTGAGAGAAATGAATTTCTTCATAAGCATCTCGTTTCATAGTTTTTAGTCCGATAAAGATACCAAATTCAAACGCTAAGTAGTTATCGATCTTCCCTTAAGAAGGTTTGCAAGAGAAATGTGGTCCACATCAAGGATATTGGATACATACAAAGACTTTGGAATACATCAAAAATAGACATAAGTTGGCGAGTACATTTCACGTGCACCTCATGCGTCCGATCTAGGATCGTAACATGCACCTCACGCGCGACCAACTTTAGTCTTAACACTAGAACTCATGATCCATAAATCTTCAACATACATCCTTATTCTTTCTTTTTCTTTTTCTTTTCTCATTTTTTTTCTTTTTTTTTTTTTTTTCACTTTTTTCTTTCTTTTTCTTGCCTTAGTAACTTCTCAACTCCGAACCTTCACGGTTTCAATCCAAGACCTACCGCCAACTGCTAGGGTTGGAATCTAGGATCCAAGGTCCGATCTCAATCCGAAGTCTTAAAGCACCTTAGCTCATACATAACAACGGGCTTTTGGGTAGCTCCGAAACCACATGCGTACTACGCTTATTCAACGATATACAATACAACTCAATTGACGTGTATCCATGATGTGTACCCAATTTCCCAAGCAAAGATTCTCTTAAGAAGATAAAGAACTACTCATCGGCTAAACCTAACATCTTTAATTAGCACACAAGATATGGGGTGAAACAAGCTGATGGGAACGAAAGGCCACAAGTACCTTCGATGAGCTTTAAAGAGAACCACTACTCCACGTATGGTAACTAACTTCTAAATAAACACTATCATATCTCATTCTCCGCATTTTGAAAATCTCAAATAATGAGATCCGCGGATACTTAGCCGATAATTTTAAGCCATGCATATATAAAGTAAAGTACGGGAGCCGACAAAAGAGTAGCTCCTTGTGTACAAAACTAGCAAAAGCTTTTATGATCATCTTTGGTTAAGGGAACATGCTAGGGCTCAACACGCCCGGATCAAGTCAAAATTTTTATTCCCACTCTTACCTAGTAGGAAAGTCAAACTCGGTGTCAAAACTTTTATTCTATTTTTGTATTTTTATATTTTTCTCATTTTTTTGTGCTTTTTGCTTTGAAAATTTTCAAAATTTTTCAATTTTTTTGGATTTTTGAGGAAAAACGGGGTTGCGTAAGTAAACGACAAAGGTGAAAGTGCTAGGTCAATCAAATCGAAGATTCACCCCCCCAGACTAAAGATAAACATTGTCCTCAATGTTTTCAAGGTAAGGGTAATCCTAACAATAAATCTAAGGCCGTTTATTAAGTATGCCAAAGATACCATTAGTCGATAAGATTTGGATATAGGATTTCCAAGCAAGCAGCAAGACATGGGACTCGAGTGGAGATGAGACGATCCACGAGCACGAGAGTCATCATGAATTGGAGAAATCCTGCACAAACACAAACAACCAAGCAAACACAAGATTGGAAGAGGTCGCCCTCCTCGCGTTACTTATTAGAAACTAGAAAACATAGATGGATAAGCATGGGGTGCCTCCCACGAAGCGCTTTGTTTTTGATCATCGAGTCACTTAGCTTGACTCTATCCCCGAATTTAGTTGTCCTTGGGGAAAGTTTGGAGATCCGGGATCACCAAAGGTAGATCCCCTCCAAAGTAGTGTTTCAAACGATGACCGTTTACCTTAAAATGTTCCCCATTTTGGTTAAAAAGTTCAACAGTACCATAAGGAAAAACTTGGGCAACGGTAAACGGTCCAGACCAACGGGACTTTAGCTTTCCAGAAAATATTTTTAACCTTGAGTTAAAAAGCAAAACTTGATCACCGACATTAAAAACACGATTTTTGATTTTTGAATCATGAATCCGTTTTGTTTTCTCCTTATAAATCAAAGAATTTTCATAAGCTTGATCTCGGAGTTCATTCAACTCATTCAACTGGATTTTTCGGTGATCACCCGCGGTTTTTAAATCATAATTCACATGTTTTAAAGCCCAGTAGGCGCGATGCTCTAGCTCAATCGGAAGATGACATGCCTTTCCGTACACGAGCTTGTAAGGGGTACAACCAATTGGTGTTTTATAAGCTGTGCGGAAGGCCCAGAGTGCATCATCTAACTTGTCCGACCAAGAAGAACGATTCTCACCCACGGTTCTTTCCAAAATTCTTTTTAGACCACGATTCGACACCTCGACTTGACCACTAGTTTGAGGATGATAAGCGGTACTAAGTCGATGGGTAACACCATATTTTGACATAACTTTTGAAAATCGGTCATTACAAAAATGAGTTCCACGGTCACTGATAATAGCTCGAGGTGTACCGAATCTGGCAAACAAACTTTTCAAAAATTTTACAACCACTCGGGCGTCGTTAGTTGGAAAAGCTTTTGCTTCAACCCATTTAGAAAGATAATCGACTGCCACGAGGATGTATTTGTTTTTGTTTGAAGATGGAAATGGTCCCATGAAATCGATTCCCCAAACGTCAAAGATTTCACAAACTTGGATGGAGTTTTGAGGCATCTCATCCCGCTGTGAAATTTTTCCTTGTCGTTGGCACGCGTCACAAGACTTCACCAGGTCCTGTGCATCGCGGTAGATCGAAGGCCAGAAGAAACCGGAGTCAAAAACTTTTTTAGCAGTAAAATTGGCACCATGATGTCCCCCTGTGGGTCCATTGTGGCATGCCATCAAAATAGCTTCGGCCTCTTTACCATGGACACATCTCCGAATGATTTGGTCCGCACAAATTTTGAACAAATAAGGGTCTTCCCAAAAATAATGTTTCACATCTTTGAAAAATTTCTTTTTGGCCTGGGTCGACATTCCTTTTCTTATAAAATTCCCCGCATGGTAGTTTGCAAAATCGGCAAACCATGGGGTACTAGAATCACCAAGTGACACGCTCCCAAGGGCTTCGAGAGGAAATGAGTCATCAATATCCTTTTTCTCGAGCACGCCTTGGTGAGGATTTTCAAGACGGGACAAATGGTCAGCAGCTAGGTTCTCCGATCCTTTTTTATCTCTAATTTCAACTTTAAACTCTTGTAAAAGGAGAACCCAGCGCATAAGTCTTGGTTTGGCATCAGGCTTGGTCATCAAGTATTTTAAGGCTGAATGGTCCGTATACACTATGCATTTCTTTAAAAGAAGATATGGTCGAAATTTTTCAAAAGCATAAATGACTGCCAACATCTCTTTTTCAGTTGTGGTGTAATGAAACTGAGCACTATTCATGGTTTTGCTTGCATAGTGTATAGGCCGAAAATATTTGTCCTTTCGTTGCCCCAGGACTGCCCCAATTGCATAATCACTAGCATCACACATTAATTCAAAGGGCAAATCCCAATCGGGGGCAACTAAAATAGGAGCCTCCGTCAACTTCTTTTTAAGGGTATTAAATGCTTCAATGCACTCGTTGGTGAAGATGAACGGGGCTTCCTTCTCTAAAAGGTGAGTCAATGGTCGGGATATTTTGGAAAAGTCTTGTATGAAACGTCTATAAAAGCCAGCATGACCGAGGAAACTTCGAATCCCCTTGACGGTCGTGGGATGAGGTGATTTTGCGATAACATCGACTTTGGCTTTGTCCACCTCAATCCCGGCTTTTGAGATTTTATGGCCGAGGACCACACCCTCTTTAACCATAAAATGACACTTCTCCCAATTTAGAACTAGGTTAGTGTCTTCACACCTTTGGAGCATTTGTTCTAAATGGGAGAGACAAGACGAAAATGAATTACCATACACAGAAAAATCATCCATAAAAACCTCCATTGTCTTCCCGATCATGTTTTGAAAAATGGCGGTCATACATCTTTGGAACGTGCCTGGGGCATTGCATAAGCCGAAGGGCATACGTCTATAGGTAAACGTTCCGTAGGGACAAGTAAAAGTGGTTTTCTCTTGATCGGGAGGATCAATGGGAATTTGAAAATAGCCAGAAAAACCATCAAGAAAACAATAAAATTCATTTCCTGCAAGTCGTTCAATCATTTGATCCATGAAAGGAAGTGGAAAATGATCTTTTCGAGTTGCTTCATTGAGCTTTCGATAATCGATGCACACTCTCCAACCGGTTACGAGACGTGTTGGAATAAGCTCATCATCATCATTTGTCACGACAGTCATACCACCCTTCTTTGGCACACAATGGACCGGGCTAACCCATGAGCTATCGGAAATTGGGTAAATCATTCCAGCGTCGAGTAATTTGATTACTTCATTCTTGATTACATCATGAATTTTTGGGTTAACTCGTCTTTGTTGTTGGATGGACGGCTTAGCATCGTTTTCAAGTAAAATCTTGTGGGTGCAAAAACGAGGATCTATGCCTTTGATGTTGGAAATGCGCCAAGCGATGGCATCTTTGTGCTTTTTGAGCATGTCAACGAGACGGTTCTTCTCCTCATCTTGAAGGTGTTTGGAAATAATGACGGGAAGTTTGTCGGTTCCTTCTAAAAAAGCGTATTCAAGATGAGGAGGCAATT